>JAHIAL010000047.1:600000-888109 GCA_021605145.1 Aegilops bicornis
CGAGGAGGAAGCATTAAAGCCTACACTACCAGCGTATGATGCGGCTGACCGGCCACCTCGTGGCCGAGACAAAGCGGCGTATTAGCCCAAAGTCCAGCCCACACCCCATCGCCAGTCAAACAAAAACACCAAGGCCTGGGGCTACACGCAGGACCTGCGAGACGTATTGGAAAACAAAGTAGGACATACAAGATCGATCTACGGATCACGGGGGCGTGCCCCAACGCGTGACGATGACCGTCACGCCGGATATACTAAAAGCAAATCCGGCCGGGCTGAATACAGCAGAATAGACTCGTATGAACTGCTGCGTGATATAGCCCGCATTGCAGGCGCCACACACCCCTATGCTTCATTGTCAAGTAATGGATCACGAATTCCCAGAAGGGTTTAAACCCGTGAACATTGAATCATATGATGGTACAACAGACATCGCGGTATGGATTGAAGATTTCCTCCTCCACATCCACATGGCCCGCGGTGACGATCTACATGCCATCAAGTACCTCCCACTAAAACTCAAAGGGCCGGCTCAGCATTGGCTGAATAGCCTGCCGGCAAACTCCATTGGCAGTTAGGAGAACTTGGAAGACGCATCCCTTGACAACTTCCAGGGCACTTATGTTCGACCACCAGATGCTGATGACTTGACTCACATAACCCAACATCCCAGGGAGTCAGCCAGGAAATTCTGGACTCGGTTCCTAACTAAAAAGAACCAAATTATCGACTGTCCGGATGCCGAGGCCTTAGCGGCATTTAAGCATAACATCCACGACGAGTGGCTCGCCTGACACCTCGGCCAAGAGAAACCGAAGTCCATGGCAGCCCTCACGACACTCATGACCCGCTTTTGTGCGGGCGAGGACAGCTGGCTGGCTCGCAGCAACAACACATCAAGAAATCTTGGCAATTCAGATGCCAGACAGAGATAGCAACGGCAAGCCACGTCGCAACAGACACAAGCGCCACAACAATGGCGACAATGCCGAAGACACGGCAGTCAATGCCGGATTCAGTGGCTCTAAGTACGGTCAGCGGAAAAAGCCGTTCAAAAAAAGCAATCCGGACCCGTCCAGTTTGGACCGTATACTCGATTGCTCGTGTCAAATTCACGGGACCCCCGATAAACCAGCCAACCACACCAACAGAGAATGCTGGGTGTTCAAACAGGCCGGCAAGTTGAATGCCGAAAACAAGGAAAAGGGGCTGCAAAGCAACGACGAGGAGGAGCCCCGGCCACCGAACACAGGAGGACAGAAGAAATTTCGTCCCCGAGTGAAAACGGTGAACATGATATACGCAACCCATATTCCCAAGCGGGAACGGAAGCGTGCACTAAGGGACGTCTATGCGATGGAGCCGCCCCAAAGTTCAACCCATGGTCTTCTTGTCCGATCACTTCCGATCGCAGGGACCACCCTACCAAGATCCATCATGGCGGTTACGCCGCATTGGTCCTTGGACCCCATCATTGATGGATTTCACCTCACTCGAGTCCTTATGGACGGTGGCAGCAACCTGAACCTGCTCTATCGGAATACAAAGGCGCCAAAATGGGTATCGACCCTCGAGGATTAAACCCACAAAACCACCTTTTAAGGTGTCATACCAGGTGTAGAGGCACTGTGCTCGGGCTCAATCACACCGGAAGTGGTCTTCGGATCTCCGGACAACTTCCGGCGAGGAGTTAATCTTCGATATCGTCCCCTTCCGCAGTGGCTATCGGCGCCGCCGGATGAACCGTGATTCGCTAGATTCAATGCGGTACCGCATTATGCATACCTGAAGATCAAAATGCCAGGACCTCGCGGGGTTATAACAGTTAATGGAAACACATAGTGCTCGCTCCGTACAGAGGAGCACACTGTGGCCCTCGAAGCAGAAGTACAAAGCAGCCTTCTGAGGCAAACCGCCAATTCGGCGATAAAGCCCCCGGACACCTTCAAGGGAGTCCGGAGTACCCTGCAATAGGATCGCCCGGCATGTCCAGAGCTCGCCTAGAAATCTGGCCTCCGTCGTAGTCCCAGTCAAGCGGCAAAATTTGTGCCGCGCGTACATAATTACGCACTCAAGATACCATGGCCATAGGCGGAGGCACGACTATGGAAAGGCCCACAATCCGGCTCAACCGCCTCAGGACTCGTATATCTTTACCATTTTTTTCCTTTCAGGACCCTATTCTCTTGAAGCACTTTCTGATAGCCTGATTATCGGACCCATCACGGGAAGGAAACAACAAGGAAGCAAGAAGCTTTGACGTACAAGGGAATCCCCAGGTGTTCACTGATAACGATCGTTGTACCTGTTTTACATACCCACACACAGCTTGCCCTTCGATAGGACATGTCAAATAGTCCTATTTTTGCTTATTGCACTACTTGTATACATACGCTTTGACGTATCATTTAAATAACAATCTAGAGCGTTAGCTTATAATTGCATTTCTTCATCTTTTTTCACTGTCTGCTTACTTACGACAAATTGCACCCGTACATTCTGGTATGTCCAGTGCGCCAGGGGCTTTAGTGTACCCCATAACACGGCAAGAAAAGTACGAACACTTTTGACAGTGCGGCACCCCAAACTTATATCATTATATGCATCAGCTCCGAATCATGTCTTGGGTAAATAGTTGGGTTTGCACGGCTCCCATGTTTTGGTACCTTATGTTCCGCTATATCAGCTAAGGTAGCACTGGGAGAACTAGTGCGATTGTGTCTCGGTTCTTCCGGACGAGCACCTCTGTAGAGAAAGCCAAAAACTGACTGTCGTGATGCGGCGAGAGCTGGTCGCTGTTCGAGAGGTCTCAAATCCATAAAGAGTTTTTTCGCTTCAGGCGAGGAATCGGCCTTGTCCGATTTAGGCGTATATAGCGTCCGAAGTTCGGCCTTCCGAATACTAGGTGCTTCGCCAAAATTTAAAATTGTAGACTTCTATGGCTAAGTGAGAGTGATAAAGCTGTATAGTCCGATTGCCTTGTTCGCTGCGCTAAACACCTCCTTAAAGGACCAATTTTTTTTGGATAAAGAGTGTTTAAGATTTATCCCGAACACCTCAGTACTAGTTACATGGGGGCAGAAGCCGACGACTGGCCAACTCTCATATTTTATTAACGGTTGCACATAAGGTAATATTTTAAATCGACAAGCGTTATATAGCGCACATGAACTCGTTTTCATATTACAGGATCACATGAGTACATTCATTCAAATATTACATCCTTAGCACATTCCTCCGCCACAAGGCGGGCACCCTTCAGGACATATTCATAATACTCTTCGGGGTGGCGATGCTCCTTGCCCTCCGGTGGCCCCTCCTTCACCAGCTTTTCGGCATCCATCTTCGCCCAGTGCACTTTCGCACGGGCAAAGGCCCTGCGCGCACCTTCAATGCAGACGGACCGCTTTATGACTTCAAGCCGTGGGCAGGCATTCACAAGCCGCTTTACCAGGCCGAAGTAGCTGCCGGGCAGGGGCTCGCCAGGCCACATCCGGACTATGAGACCCTTCATGGCCAGTTCAGCTGCCTTGTGAAGCTCGACCAGTTGCTTCAGCTGGTCGCTCATAAGCATCGGATGTTCGGTCCGGATGTTGAGACCAGAACAACTTTTTTCACGAGCTCCCTTCCTCGGCCCGGTAGAACTCACAGATCCGACATGCCATGCCGGTAGATTCTGACGCTCTGGAGAGCTTGAAATTCGGGTAAGTAAAAGGAAAGTCTCCTTCATATGCTTGCTTTGCATAATGAATGCCTTGCCCGCCGCTATCTTCTTGACCGCCTGAATCTCCTGTAGGGCCTTTTGGGCTTCAGCCTTGGCATTTTGTGTGTTCTCGAGGGCCTTCGCAAGCTCGGACCCCTGCTGAGGGAGTCCTGGATTGGGGGGTCCTCGGACAACCGGACTATATCCTTTGGTCAGAATGTTGGACTATGAAGATACAAGATTGAAGACTTCGTCCCGTGTCCGGATGGGACTCTCCTTGGCGTGGAAGGCAAGCTTGGCAATACGGATATGTAGATCTCCTCCCTTGTAACCGACTCTATGTAACGCTAGCCCCCTCTGGTGTCTATATAAATCGGAGGGTTTAGTCTGTAGGACAACAACAATCATACCATAGGCTAGCTTCTAGAGTTTTAGCCTCTATGATCTCGTGGTAGATCAACTCTTGTAATACTCATATCATCAAGATCAATCAAGAAGGAAGTAGGGTATTACCTCCATTGAGAGGGCCCGAACATGGGTAAACATCGTGTCCCCCGCCTCATGTTACCATCCGCCTTAGATGCACAGTTCGGGACCCCCTACCCGAGATCCACCGGTTTTGACACCGACATTGGTGCTTTCATTGAGAGTTCCACTGTGCCGTCACTATAAGGCTTGATGGCTCCTTCAATCATTGGCAACGATGCGATCCAGGGTGAGGTTTTCCTCCCGGACAGATCTTCAGATTCGCGGCTTCAGACAAGGGTCAATTAAGCTGGCCATCCGGAGCAGATCGAAAGCTACGCCCCTGGCCATCAGGTCAGATTTGGAAACTTGAACTACAATGTCGACAGCCGCGGAGACTTGATCTTCGGTGGATTCAAGCCCATGTCAGGTGCGCCGCACGATCATGACGAGCATGATTTAGCTCTGCCGTCGGACAGTGTTCGGGAGATCACGCCTGCAACTACTACGACCCTTAATTTGGAACAAATTGCGCCATCGGAGGACGGGTGGATAGGCCCCGCCACGAAGGCCGCACTCTCAGTGGCGATAGAGCCGGATACTGACTTCACCTCCCATAAGAGACGTGTTGTCGAACCGTCGGGTTCGTCCCCGGCCACGGGCTCCGAGCCGCTTACATCCTTGCCTATCGAATCCGATCGGGAACCAATCATGGAGTTTACCTCCACGGATATCTTTCAGCACTCGCCTTTCGGCAACGTGCTAAATTCATTAAGGTCCCTCTCCTTGTCAGGAGAACCTTGGCCGAACTATGTCCGGCTAGAATGGAATGCGAACGACAAAGAAATTCGCTACCCACCCACCACCCACTTAGTAGCCACTGTCTACGATTTAACCGACATGCTCGATTTTGACTCCGAAGACATCGACGGTGTGGACGACGATGCAGGAGACGATCAGGAACCACCGCCTACAGGGCGCTAGACAGCCACCTCATCACACGATATATATGGTGGATACACCCAAAGAAAACAATGACGAGGAACGGAAGGATGCAGCGAAGGTTAGCTCCCTCGAGAAGCAACCAAAGCGACGGCGTAGGCGCCGCTCCAAATCCCGCCTTGGCAAAAACAGCGATAACAACGCGAGAGAAAATAACACCCCGGTCGACTCGAGAGGAAATGACGACCACATTGACCCAGCGATAGAGCAGGATGAACCAGCAAGCGGCGAACATAGTACGGATCCGCTGTCCGAACACGTCGACGCCGAGGATAAAACGCATCAACCTCTCTCCGGAGAGAAAAACAGTCCGGACGATGACGCAGATGTCATCCCGGAAAGACACTTGGAACAAGAGAACCTCCGTAGAAGGCTTATTGCCACCGCGAGGAGTCTGAAAAAGCAGAAGCAAAGGCTTAAGGCCGTGCAGAATACACTCAACAGTAGATGGAACAAAGTGCTCGGCACTGAAGAAAAGTATGGTGGTAGCTGCCGTACAAAGAGCTATCCAAAGCGCAAGCTGTTGCCTGAGTTCGACAATGAGACCGTAGAGCCTATATAGCCGAAGAATAAAACGGCCGATCAGCCGGATCGACATCCTCGTGGCCGCGATAGGGCGACTAACGGGGCCGCACATAAGTCAACACACGATTTACGTGAGGACTTGCGCCAAAAATCCGGTATGACATGGTCCATCTGTGGATCTAGGAAGCGCGCTCCAGCACAAAATCAAAACCGAATACTACAACCGCCTGAACGCCACGATACATCCAAATACAGGGGTGCCGCACACCCCCTAAGCTTCACCGACGAGGTATGGGATTCAAGCCCGTGAACATAGAGGCGTACGACGGAACAACAGACCCTGGGGTCTGGATTGAGGACTTCATCCTCCATATCCATATGGCTCGCGGAGACGATCTCCACGCTATTAAATACCTACCCCTCAAGCTGAAAGAACCAGCTCAGATCGGCTGAAGAGCCTCCCAAAAAATCAATAGGAAGTTTGGAGGAGCTTGAGGATGCTTTTAGGCCAATTTCAAGGGACGTATGTCCGACCTCCGGACGCAGCATTTATTTAAGTCACATAATTCAACAGTCAAGAGTCAGCCCGAAAGCTTTGGAACAGATTTTTCACTAAGAAGAACCAAATCATCGATCGCCTGGACGCCAAGCCTTAGCAGCTTTCAAACACAGCTTTCGCGACGAATGGCTTGCCAGACACCTCGACCAAGAGAAATCAAGGACAATGGCAGCCTTAACAAGCCTCATGACACGCTTTTGCGCGAGCGAAGATAGCTGGCTGGCTCGTAGTAGCACCAGCGAACCAGGCACATCTGAAGTCAGGGATGGTAATGGAAAACCACGATGCAATAAAAGCAAGCGTCGAAATAACGGGGCGACAGCCCAGCCAACACGAAGGCGGTAAACGCCGGATTCAGGGGCTCTCTACCCTACGCCAATGAAGAAGCCTTCCAAAGGCAACAAAGATGGACCGTCCAGCCTCAACAAGATTCTAGACAAATTATGCCAGATTCACGGGACCTCCGACAAACCTGCGAATCACACCCACAGAGAATGCTGGGTCTTCATAAAGGTCGGCAAGCTAAATGCCGAACACAAGGGGAGGGAGACACCAAGTGAAGACAAGGATGAGCCTCGTCAGCAAAGCACTGGGGGACAGAAAAAATTCCCACCAGAGGGTACACATGCACTCCAAGATACATGCGCCGCAGAGCCCGTCACCCCCAAGTTCAACCCTTGGTCGGCCCGCCCAATCACCTTTGATTGCAGGGATCACCTGACATGTATCCGACAGGGAGGGTTGACTGCCTTCGTGCTAGACCCAATCATCAACGGATACCATCTCACCCAAGTCTTCATGGACGGCGGCAGTAGTCTTAATCTGATATATCAGGACACAGTCCGCAAAATGGGGATAGACCCAACAATAATCTGCCAAAGTACTACTACCTTTAAAGGAAATACGGTAGCAGAGGCCCGTCAGATGGGCTCTCTAGTACTAGAGGTTGTATTCGGTTCCCTCGACAAATTCGAAGTGAAAAGTTAAGCTACTGCCGGATTGCGGGTTCCGCAGACCCTTGAGGTTCGAACAACTGTGCGCACGAAGATCTCTCCCCTACCAGTTCACGTCTCAAGACTCGCAAAGATCTAGGGCAGAAAGATGAACACCACGAGAGGACCACGAGATTTATATCGTTCAAGCCACCATTGTGGTGTAATACCCTACTCCAAAGGTGTGGTGTGGTGGATTGCCTCAGGCTGATGATGAATAAGACAAAGGGGAGAACAGCCTCGCGATGGGGTTGTTCTTGAGCTGGTGCGATGAACTGCTTGGGTGAGTTCAGTCGCTTCTCTCTCTCTCTCTGGTCGATCTCCAGATATCTCTACCTCTCTCCGGTCAATCTTCCGCTCTCGTCCCCCTCTCCATCATGGTGGCTAGTCCTATTTATAGAGCGAGGCCCTGGGCCTCTCCCCAAATAATGAGCGGGAAGGGCGCCAACAATTGGCCATTTTGAAGGGGAACATCTGGAACACTTATCCTAACTAAAGTTGGTCTTCGGCTGCCAAAGCCTCGACAGTGACGCCGCCACTGGGCTCTCTCACGATGACCTCCATCCCGCTGCTCTGCGGTCTTGGTCTTGTTGCAATCAAACGGGTAACCTTTGCCCGATGCCTTGGCATGTGCTTGCCCCCTTAGCACCCAAAGGGAAACAAGGACATCGCTGCAGGCCGGGCGCCTCGCCTGCACCCGCCCGCCTCCGTTAAATCATGGCTTGCGTCACGGGCCCCTTGGGAGGTGCCCTGCCTTGATCTCTCCGCCTCCTCGCGAGCCCAGCGTGAGGAGGGTGCTCTGAGGAAGCTCCTGTTGTCCGCCTCATGCAGGCTTGGCCCCTCGCGAGGGTCTTGAGCTTGATCTGATGAAGCTGGGCTGCATTGGGCCCCCACTTGAGCCACGCCGCAGGCCGCAGGCAGGCAAGTCTGGGGACCCCCGTTCCCAGAACGCCGACAGTAGCCCCCGGGCCCAAGGCGCGCCCGGACTTGGCTTAGCAGAGAAGCGAAGGGCAAGTGCGAAGCGCCGCGGGCCCCAACAGCCTGCGGCCTTGGGCGCCGCGTGGCGGTTGATTGGACGTGGGCGTCTCCGCTTCCCCACGATGCCTCGGCAACCGCACGACTTGACAAGTCCCTGCATGCAAAGACGGGTCATGATTACCTGCGATCGTGGAGGCCGACGGTTGGCCTCCCCCGGCTATAAGTACAGAACGGCGCGAGCCACTCTAGTTCATCTCCCTCTGCTACTCCTCCTCCTCTTCATCTTTGCCATCGCTCCGCCTCACGCCGATGGCACCAATCCACCGGTTCTCTGCAGAAGGAGAAGGGAAAGGCCCCGAGAGGGTCGACCCGCTCACCGAAGAAGCGGTTAGTCCTCCGCCCGTCGGTGACAAGTGTGCACGACGAGAGGCATCGAGGCCCTGGTACGAAAGGCCACCGCCGGGTTCCCCCCGCCTTGTATGCTCAGGTTGAGGCCCTAAAGAAGAAAGCGCCGAGCGGCACCGCCCGTTGCTGCCACGCCCGGCGCGCCGGGCGGAGTTACGGCCGATGCACGTCGGTCCTCCTGGAGTCCATGCCGACGGCTCCTCCCGAGAGCTTGTGCGCCATGCCGCCATGCCTCCTCAATCTTGGATTCGTCTTCCTCCCTCCTTCGCCTTCGAGATCCCGCCGAGGGGCTCTCTTGAGCTCTGGTTGCAGCACGCTGGCTGCAGCACCCCTGCGACCGGAGCAGAGGTTGCGGTTGTCGCTCCGGGCAAGGTCTACATAACCCGAGGCTGGGGCGAGATCGCCCGAGTCTGCCGGACGAGGGGCACCCTCATGATCCACCTCGAATACGATGGTGCCTCCTTGATGTACGTCAAGGTCTTTGACGCGGAAGGACGCCGGCTGGAATGCTGCCTCGAGGAGGGCGGTCGGGGCATCGCGGTGGCGAGGACTAGGCCTGCCGGTCGCCCCCTCGGCAGCTCCTCGGGCAGCAGTGAAGGGGCTGGAGGGTCCAGTGCTTCCGCCGAGCTTCTGGCGACTCAGGAGACGAGCGACGACAGCTACGAGCCCCCGAGCATGCGCCGCGCTTGGAAACGGGCGGGCGCTTCAGGCTACCCGCGCCGGTGATCTGGATGGGGTTGGCGCTAACGCCGCGGCTCCCACCATTGATGATGGCGTCTCCTGCGGAGGCATCGCAGATCGGCGTTCTTAGGATTAGCACCTTTTATTTCCTGTGAAGAATCGAAGTAGCACCCCGCGGGGGTATGTAAGGCGATGACCATGTTTTTGTGAATATTATACCTTATGATGAATCGGTGCGAGATGCGTGTTCTGTCCCGGCTCAGCTCCCCCTTTCTTTCCTCACGTGGGCTTGGTGCTCTACGCTGACAGGTCCCGCCTAAGTGTGCTTCACCATCGCGGGTATGCTGTGTCGCGATGCCGTGGTCAAGGCCAGGAGGTGAGCGCCCAAGGTCCAAAGAAGAGCCCCTGAGTCGGGATGCTCGGGAGGTCCCTTTAGCGCTCAAGCAGCCTCCATTTGGCGAGAAAGGCAAAAGCGGCGTTGCCGTGACAGACCTGCAGTAGGCGAGGGTTAAGTGCTGAGTCGGATCGGTTTTCGCGTGACTTATCTCGTAGGCTTGGGGTAGTTTCCATTGAGGTGTCGGGCTTGCGCGACGGTAACTGAGGTGCTGCTGGGTTAGGCCCTCGCGAGCTTCTTCCCTCCCCCACGCCTTCCCTTAATGCTCTACGTCCCCGAGGTCGGCCCTCGGCGAGCCTCGGTAGCTCGGCCACCGGTATGACAGGTCGCGATGCCGTGGGTCAATGCCAGGGGGTGAGGGCTGGAGAGCCAGTAAGAGCCCATGAGTCGTGATGCTCAGGTGCCCCCCTTTTAACGTGCAAGCGGGTCGTGCCAAAGAGGAGGAGAAGAAGGCTCGCGGTGCCACCATCGTTACTCCTGGAGCACGTCCTGTATATCAACCACGTGGGGAAACAAGGTCTGCCGTCACGGTTGTCAGCTAACCATTGGTCGCTCCGAAAGTGAGTGATTGGGGCACCAGAGCACGGTGAGGTGGCGCCTCATGGCCGGCTGCGGCAGAGCTCGGCTGCTTAGATTTTTCGGTGTTGCAGGGACGGGCCTGTGCGCAAGTGGCGTGCCAGAGCGAGCGGCTCTAAAGGTAGGTGTCAATCGAGCAGGCGGTTAAGTCGAGCAGGTTAAGCATGAAGGAGCTAATCCACTTAGATAGAAGCATGGAAGTAAGCGCCACTTTGGGTGCAGCCCGAGCAGCCCTGGGATAATGCAGCCAGAGGCGCCCCAACAAAGCAGATGAAAAACATTAAGCAAAACGGATACATGCATAGGCGGACCCACAGCGACACTGGGAATGATGCGATTTCGGTGCTCCCCACCAAGATAAAACTTTAAAAGATGTCACCGACACCGTTCACAGGCCGAGTGTGGAGTAGCTAACGACGCGTGGTGAAGAAGCCACTCCTCATGAGCCTTCGGAGTCCAGAGCCTCGGGAGGCTCTAAGGGTCCGGGCGGCTCCTCGAGGTCCATCACCATCTCCTCCAGGAGCGCGCGGTGCCTGGCCACCTGAGCTTCAAGGATGCTCCTCACCAGGCGCTGGTGGGCGACAGCCGCGTTCGGCAGGCCGAAGGGCATGCGAACGTAGCTGTGAGGTGGGCCCTCACAACGCCCCACGCGTGAAGGCCAGAGGCGCTCTCGAGGCGCGGCTCGGTTGAGCCCCGGTACATCGATGCAGACGCGCAGCCCACCATCCTCGCCTGGATGTGGGGCTGCAGCGGGTAGGCGGCGATTGCCACGCATGACTCTTGACTCCTGTAGCTCGTGAATGTTCCTTGCGATGAACTCCTGGTGGTTTTGCCTTCCCTGCCTTATACCTTCCTGAGGGAAACGTGCCTTGAAGCACGCCTCCAAGTGGTGCCCGAGCGCCTCCCTCGCGACCTTGGCGAGGTTGGTGGCCCTCCAGGAGAGAGCCCCCGAGCCCTGCCCGAGGAGGACGTCAGGTGCGCCTTCCTATGCGGCAGAGGGTGGCGCTCCTTGAACGGGCGCGGGTCCTGACGCGGCGCCTCCGGAGGCGCCTGCCTCGCGAGCGCTTGGGCCAGGTGAAGCCTTCTTCTTTTTAGGGGCCGCCTCAGGGAGCCTCCTGCTCTCCCGTGATCTGGGTCTTCGATTGCTGCGGCTGGAAGGCCCGCTCAAGAGAGCCTGTGCATCCCTCTCCTCGCAAGGCAATCGTGATGATTCCACCGCTTCCTGGCATCTTGAGGACATTGTAGCCATGGTGAGTCACTACCATGAACTTGGCCAAGGCTGGATACCCGAGGATGGCATTGTCTGAGCGCATTTAATGTGGGCGACGTCGAAGTCAATGAGCTCGGTGCGGTAATTGTTGCGCTGCCCAAAAGTGACGGGAAGAGAAACTTGCCCTATTGGAACAGTGGAACCATCAGTGACTCCTGAGAAAGGCTTGGTTGGCTGAAGCTGATCGTATGGCACTTGGAGATTGTTGAACATTTCGACGGACAGGACATTGAGCCCAGCTCCGCCCGATGATGAGGTCCCGGGTGACTTGCACATTGGTCGTGACCGGGGAACAAAGCATCGGGAGGACTCTGCCGTTGCCGCCAAGACTTGAGCTGATCCGCTGAGCTGAACGTGATAGCGCGACGCAGATCACACGAGAGGGCGCGTGGCCTCAAGCTTGGGGAGGACTGCATTCACCTCGGCGTGCAAACCGCTTGAAGATGCGTTGAGAGGCTGGGACTGGCGCCGCCAGGATGCAAGCGATTGCATCGTGGCTCCTCGGAAGCCCCCAGCCCCTCGTCCCCGGGTGATGGTCTTCATTCCTCCTTGGTGGAGGTGGCAGAGGAGGGAGGCCTGCGTTGCCTTGAGGGCGGCCCTCGCGAGGCTGATCCCTCCAACCTCCCTCGCGAGGCTGGTCCTGCCAGCGGTCCTCGCGAGGCCGGTCATGCACCCTTGGCGAGGGCCTCGGTCTTCCCATCGTTCTCCACCTCTTCCTCCTCCTCGGCCATAGCCCCGGTCGCTGCGGTCGGGGCATCGCCCGATACGCCCACCTCGCATGGCCCTGAGCTCCTGATATTCATTGGTGTTGTGGGTGTGGAGGTCGTGGTACACGCAGCATACCACTGCCTTTAGATGACTCAGGCTGATCCCTGCCTCGCTTTGTGTCCGGCTCCGCTGCGAGCACAGCAACCCCCTTGCACTTCACGTCCTTGACCTTGGGCTTCTTCTCTTCTGGGTCGGTAGCCGGGAGCTCGAGGAGGGAGAGGCGCCCTTCCTCAGCCACAAGCGCACGTGGTAGCCAGGTTGAACCGCGCGAGCGATGTGCACAGGTCTTCATGGATCGCTAGCTCCTCTTTCATCTTGATGTCGCGCACGCCATCGGAGAAGGCTGAGATGATGGCCTCCTCAGTCACCCTGGGGATCTTGAGGCGAGCGTTGTTGAAGCGCTGGATGTACTTCTGCAGGGTCTCTCCTGGCTGTTGCTTGATGCGGCGCAGGTCACTCATGGCCGGGGGCCGGTCGCGAGTGCCCTGGAAGTTGGCGATGAAGCGAGTGCGCATCTCGTCCCAAGAGGAGATCGTGCCTGGAGCCAGGTTCAGGAGCCAGGTGCGAGCACCGTCCTTGAGCGCCATGGGCAACCAATTCGCCATGACCTTCTCGTCTCTGTTGGCAGCCTCGATGCCCAACTCTTAGAGCTGGAGGAACTCCGCGGGCTATGCAGTACCATCGTAGCGCGGAGGCAGGTCTGGCTTGAACTTGCCGGGCCATGCGACGCTACGCAGCTCGGAGGTGAAGGCGCGGCAACCTGTAGTGGCCACCGGAGCTTTCTGCTGCGCGGGCTTGCTCCTGAGGGATTCCTCGCGCCCGCCGCTGGAGCAACGCGGGGTCTGGCATGGCGGGCGAGGATGCAGTCATGGCGCACAGTCTTTGGAGCACCACGAGCACCTTCTGGGCGAGGGATCTCTTGGCAGCTCCTTTCTTGTCAGCCAGGCAGCGCGGGACGCAGCGGTCTCGCCACAGGACCCGCGCCCACAGGAGCCAGGGCCCCTTCTTGGGGTGGAGGTGGTGGAGGCACCTCCTGCTCCTCGCCTCCTGCGCAGGATGGAGGGCGAGGCGGCAAGAGGGACCGCATGTAGAGACCCTGCGTACAGCGAGCTCGGTGATGCGGGCGAGCTAGTCATCGTAGAGGTCGCCGACGGGCGGTAGTGCAGGAGCCACGCAGCGCCCGAGTAGCGCGGCGTGCGTCGCCCAGAAGCGCGACGGGCGTGGGACGACGAACCGGCTGGAGTCAGCGACGGGGTGGCGGTGCGGCCATCGCGCCGCACTGAAGGATGCAGGGATGAGGCCTGCTGCTCGTTCCCCGCCGGGCCGGTGGCGGCGTTGGCAGCAGGCGATGGGGCGGCGAGGCATCCGCCGACGGTACGGCCGTCTGCCTCGGGCGACGCTGGTGGCGAGAGCAGCCCGACGGCCGCGCGAGCTTCGGCGGCGTCGACCATGGTCACGACGGAAGATCACAGGCGGCTAGTGGAAGAAGATTCCGCGCACTCTACCCTACAGCGCGCCAAATGTCGGATTTCGGGTTCCGCAGACCCGTGAGGTTCGAACACAAGTGCGCACGAAGATCTCTCCCCTCTGGGACTCATGTATCAAGTCTCGCAAAGATCTAGGCCAGAAAGATGAACACACAGAGGACACGAGATTTATATCGGTTTAGGCCACCATTGTGGTGTAATACCCCTACTCCAAAGGTGTGGTGTGGTGGATTGCCTCAGGGGCTGATGATGAACAGTAGAAAGGGGAGAACAGCCTCGCGAGGGGCTGTTCTTGAGCTGGTGAGATGAAATGCTTGGGTGAGTTCAGTCACTTCTCTCTCTCTCTCTCTGGTCGATCTCCAGATATCTCTACCTCTCTCCGATCGATCTTCCGCTCTCGTCCCCTCGCCCTTGTGGTGGCTAGTCCTATTTATAGAGCGAGGCCATGGGCCTCTCCCCCAAATAACGAGCGGGAAGGGTGCCAACAATTGGCCATTTTGAAGGGGAACATCTGGTACACTTATCCTGACTAAAGTTGGTCTTCGGCTGCCAAAGGCTCTGACGGTGACGCCGCCCTGGACTCCACGATGACCTCCATCCTGCCGTTCTGCTGGTCTTTGTCTTGTTGCACTGAAACGGTAACCTTTGCCCGATGCCTTGGCCTGTGCTTGCCCCCTTAGCACCGAAAGGGAAACAAGAACACTGCGCAGGTCGTCACCCGCCTGGCACCCGACTGGCCTCCGATCGTCATGGCTTGCGTCACGGGCCGCTCGGGGTGCCTCGCTTGATCTCTCCGCCTCCTCGCGAGCCCGCCTGAGGAGGCTGCTCCGAGGAAGCTCCTGTTGTCCGCCTCTCAAGGGCTTGGCCCCTCGCGAGGGTCTTGAGCTTGAGCTGATGAAGCTGGGCTGCATTGGGCCCCCACTTGAGCCACGCCGCAGGCCGTAGGCAGGCAAGTCTGGGGACCCCCGTTCCAAGAACGCCGATATTAACCTTCGACATTGCTCCATTCCAAAGCGGCTATCAAGCACTACTCGGAAGAACAGCTTTTGCTCGTTTTAATGGAGTATCACATTATGATTCTCTTAAGTTTAAGATGCCCGGTCCACGTGGCACCATCACAGTTAGTGGAAATATTGAGCGTTCCTTACGCGCGGAAGAACTGTGGCGGCTTTAACAGCCGAACACTAGACGGCCTCTGATACCCCTCCAACGTATCTATAATTTTTGATTGCACCATGCTACTTTATCTATTGTTTTGGACTATAATGGGCTTTATTTTCCACTTTTATATTATTTTTGGGACTAACCTATTAACCGGAGGCCCAGCCCTGTATTGCTGTTTTTTTTTGCATATTTCAGTGTTCAAGAAACGGAATATCAAACGGAGTCCAAACGGAATGAAACCTACGAAACGTGATCTTCTCAACGAACGTGATCCAGAGACTTGGACCCTACTCCAAGGAGTGCCAGGCGGTCACGAGGGTGGGGCGTGCCCTCCCCACAGGCGCGCCTCCCTACCTCGTGGGCCCCGACGCTCCACCGACGTACTCCTTCCTCCTATATATACCCTCGTACCCCCAACCGATCGGGACAGAGCTAAAACCTAATTCCACCGCCAGAACTTCCTCAGATCCACGAGATCCCATCTTGGGGCCTGTTCCTGAGCTCCGGCCAAGGGCATCCACCATGGAGGGCTTCTACATCATCACCATAGCCCCTCCGATGAAGTGTGAGTAGTTTACTTCAGACCTTCGGTCCATAGTTAGTAGCTAGATGGCTTCTTCTCTTTTTGGATCTCAATACAATGTTCTCCCCTCTCTCGTGAAAGATCTATTCGATGTAATCTTCTTTTTTGCGGTGTGTTTGTTGAGACCGATGAATTGTGGGTTTATGATCGAGCTTATCTGTGGAAAATATTTGATTCTTCTCTGAATTCTTTTATGTATGATTAAGTTATCTTTGCAAGTCTCTTCGAATTATCCGTTTGGTTTGGCCAACTAGATTGGTAGTTCTTGCAATGGGAGAAGTGCTTAGCTTTGGGTTCAATCTTGTGTTGACCTTACCCAAAGGATGTAAAGGGTTACAAGGCACGTGATTGTATTGTTGCCATCGAGGATAACAAGATGGGTTATTTATCATATTGCATGAATTTATTCCTCTACATCATGTCATCTTGCTTAAGGCGTTACTCTGCTTTTTAACTTAATACTCTAGATGCATGTTTGGATAGCGGTCGATGAGTGGAGTAATAGTAGTAGATGTAGAATCGTTTCGGTCTACTTGTCACGGACGTGATGCCTATATACATGATCATTGCCTGGATAACCTCATAACTATGCTCAATTTCTCAATTGCTCAACAAGTAATTTGTTCACCCACCATAGAATACTTATGCTCTTGAGAGAAGCCACTAGTGAAACCTATGGCCCCCGGGTCTATTCTCATCATATCAATCTCCATCACTTTATTTACTTCCTTTTGCTTTTACTTTTTACTTTGCATCTTTATACCAAAAATACCAAAAATATTATGTCTATCAGATCTCACCTCATAAGTGACCGTGAAGGGATTGACAACCCCTAAGCGTTGGTTGCGAGTAGCTATCGCTTTTGTGCAGTCTGCGAGGGACTTGGCGCGTGGTCTCCTCTTGGATTGATACCTTGGTTTTCAAAAACTGAGGGAAATACTTGCGCTACTGTGCTGCATCATCCTCTCCTCTTCGGGGAAATCCAACGCAAGCTCGAAATGTCGCAAGAAGAATTTCTGGCGTCGTTGCCGGGGAGGCTTACGCAAAAGTCAACATACCAAGTACCCATCACAATCCCTATCTCTCGCATTACATTATTTGCCATTTGCCTCTCGCTTTTCCTCTCCCCACTTCACCTTTGCCGCTTTATTCGCCCTCTCTTCCCCAATCTCCTCCTCTTTTTCCCTTTGCCTTTTGTTTGCTCGTGTGTTAGTTTGCTTGTTTTTCGTAATGGCCTTACCTAAATCTGGTGATCTTCACCATAAAAGGCTAGAGGAGATCGAAAACAATGTCAGGAAGTTTATGGTTTTGCAATTTGAGCATAATAATTTCTTTAGAAATGAGCTTAAGGAACAAAAGAGTTTTATGAGTTATATGAATAAAGAGCTTGATGATATGTCCAAAGAATTTGATGGTATAAGAGCCCAAATCGCTTCGCCTTGAAAAGATGACCGCTGAAATTTAGGATATGCAAGCCACCTTAGTCAATAAGATGGCCGCTAAAACCGATTCCTATGAAAATCAAGGTGAATATCTAAAAGTTATTGATACGTCCCCTATTAAATCTTTGTTTTGCAATATGAATCTTGATGAAACTGAATATAATCTTCCTTTACCTAGAAGGCGTTCTAAGAATTCGGAGTTTTTAGATCTTAATGATGAAATTGATAAAAGTGGGATTGAAAGAAATAGAAATCTAGATGTTGCTAAACCAACTATATTGGATCTCAAGGAATTTAATTATGAAAATTGCTCTTTAATTGATTGTATTTCCTTGTTGCAATCCGTGCTAAATTCTCCTCGTGCTTATAGTCAAAATAAGGCTTTTACCGAACACATTGTTGATGCCTTGATGCAATCTTATGAAGAAAAGCTTGAGTTGAAAATTTCTATCCCTAGGAAACTTCATGCTGAGTGGGAACCTACTATTAAAATTAAAATTAAAAATTATGAGTTTCATGCTTTGTGTGATTTGGGTGCTAGTGTCTCTACTATTCCCAAAACTTTGTGTGATTTGCTAGATTTCCGTGATTTTGATGATTGCTCCCTAAACTTGCATCTTGCGCATTCCACTATTAAAAAGCCTATGGGAAGAATTAATGATGTTCTTATTGTTGCAAATAGGAATTATGTGCCTGTAGATTTTATCGTTCTTGATATAGATTGCAATCCTTCATGTCCTATTATTCTTGGTAGACCTTTCCTTAGAACGATTGGTGCAATTATTGATATGAAGGATGGAAATATTAGATTCCAATTCCCTTTAAAGAAAGGCATGGAGCACTTTCTAGAAAGAAAATAAAATTACCATATGAATCTATCATGAGAGCCACTTATGGATTGCCTACCAAAGATGGCAATACCTAGATTTATGTTTGCTTTTATGCCTAGCTAGGGGCGTTAAACGATAGCGCTTGTTGGGAGGCAACCCAATTTTATTTTGTGTTTTTTGTTTTTGGTTCTGGTTAGGAATAAATAGTCTATCTAGCCTCTGTTTAGATGTGGTTTTATCTTTTAATTAGTGCTTCTGCCAAGTTGGACCTATTGGATCTTCTTGGATGATAGTTATTTGATCTTGCTGTAATTTCCAGAATCTTTGTGCTCACTGCCCGAATTGTTAAAAATCACCAGAACGTGATAAAATACTGATTCCAACTGCTGCTGATCAATACACAAATTTTCCAGGTCGTCTAATTTTGGTAGAATTTTTTGGGTTCCAGAAGTTTGCATTAGTTACAGATTACTACAGACTGTTCTGTTTTTGACAGATTCTGTTTTGCGTGTGTTGTTTGCTTATTTTTATGAATCTATGGTTAGTAAAATAGTTTATGATCCATAGAGAAGTTGTAATACAGTAGGTTTAACACAAATATAAATAAATAATGATTTCATTACAGCACCTTAAAGTAGTCTTTTGTTTCCTTTCTCTAACGGAGCTCACGAGATTTCTATTGAGTTTTGTGTTGTGAAGTTTTCAAGTTTTGGGTGAATTCTTTTAATGGATTATGGAACAAGGAGTGGCAAGAGCCTAAGCTTGGGGATGCCCATGGCACCCCCAAGATAATCCAAGGACGCCAAAAGACAATGCTTGGGGATGCCCGGAAGGCATCCTCTTTCGGCCCACTTCCATCGGTAATTTACTTGGAGCTATATTTTTATTCACCAACATGATATGTGTTTTGCTTGGAGCGTCTTGTATTATTTGATTCTTTGCTTGTTAGTTTACCACAATCATCCTTGCTTTACACACCTTTTTGAGATAGCCATATATGAATTGGAATTTGATAGAATACTCTATGTGCTTCACTTATATCTTTTGAGCTTGATAATTTGCTCATAGTGCTTCACTTATATCTTTTTGAGCGTGATAATTTTTTGCTCTAGTGCTTCACTTAGATCTTTTAGAGCACGGTGGTGGATTTGTTTTAAAGAAACTTGATCTCTCATGCTTCACTTAGATTATTTTGAGAGTCGTTAATAGCATGGTAATTTGCTTAATGTTAATATACTTGGTGTTCAAGATATGTGAAACTTTCTTGAAACTTTCTTTTGAGTGCGTTGAATACTAAGATAAGTTTGATGCTTGATAATTGTTTTGAGATATGGAGGTAATAATATCAAACTCATGCTAGTTGAGTAGTTGTGAATTTGAGAAATACTTGTGTTGAAGTTTGTAAGTCCCGTAGCATGCACGCATGGTTAAGGTTGTGTAACAAATTTGAAGCATGAAGTGTACCTGGCTTGTGCATCCTTATGAGTGGCGGTCGGGGACGAGCGATGGTCTTTTCCTACCAACCTATCCCCCTAGGAGCATGCGCGTAGTACTTGATTTTTGATGACTTCTAAATTTTTGCAATAAGTATATGAGTTCTTTTGAGTAATGTTGAGTCCATGGATTATACGCACTTTTACCTTTCCGCCATTGCTAGCCTCTTCGGTACCATGCATTGCCCTTTCTCACATTGAGAGTTGGCACAAACTTCGCCGGTGCATCCAAACTCCGTGATACGATACGCTCTATCACACATAAACCTCCCTATATCTTCCTCAAAACAGCCACCATACCTACCTATTATGGCATTTCCATAGCCATTCCGAGATATATTGCCATGCAACTTTCCAATCGCATCGTTCATCATTATTATGACATACATTACTTTTGTCATATTGCCATTGCATGATCATGTAGTTGACATCGTATTTGTGGCAAAGCCACCATGCATTATTTTTCATACATGTCACTCTTGATTCATTGCACCATCCCGGTACACCGCCGGAGGCATTCATATAGAGTCATACCTTGTTCTAGTTTCGAGTTGTAATCCTCATGTTGTAATCACTAGAAGTGTGATGATCATCATTATTAGAGCATTGCCCAAATAAAAAAAAGATAAAGGCCAAAAAAAGGGCCCAAAAAAGAAAAAGAAAAGAAAAGGGCAATGCTACTATCTCTTTTTCCACACTTGTGCTTCAAAGTAGCACCGTGTTCTTCATGTAGTGAGTCTCATATTTTGTGCTTCAAAGTAGCACCTCGTTCTTCATATAGTGAGTCTCATAAGTTGTCTTTTTCATACTAGTGGGAATTTTTCATTATAGAACTTGGCTTGTATATTCCTACGATGGGCTTCCTCAAATGCCCTTCATGAGCAAGCAAGTTGGATGGACACCCACTAGTTTTCTTTTGTTGAGCATTCATAGCTCTAGTGCATCCGTTGCATGGCAATCCCTACTCCTCATGTTGACATCAATTGATGGGCATCTCCATAGCCCGTTGATTATCCTCGTCAATGTGAGACTTTCTTTTTTATCTTCTCCACACAATCCCCATCATCATATTCTATTCCACCCATAGTGCTATATCGATGGCTCACGCTCATGTATTGCGTGAAGGTTGAAAAAGTTTGAGATTATTTAAGTATGAAACAATTGATTGGCTTGTCATCGAAATTATAGAAGTTGGGAAACATCTTTGTGTGACGAAAATGAAGCATAGCCTAACTATATGATTTTGTAGGGATGAACTTTCTTTGGCCATGTTATTTTGAGATGACATAATTATTTTGATTAGTGTGCTTGAAGTATTATTATTTTTATGCCAATATGAACTTTTGTCTTGAATCTTTCGATCTGAATATTCATATCACAATTAAGAAGATTTACATTGAAATTATGCCAAAGTATAACTCCAAGATCAAAAATTCTCTTTTATCATTTACCTACTCGAGGGCGAAAGCAGGAATTAAGCTTGGGGATGCTGATATGTCTCCAACGTATCTATAATTTTTTGATTGCTCCATGCTACTTTATCTATTGTTTTGGACTATAATGGTCTTTATTTTCCACTTTCATATTATTTTTGGGACTAACCTATTAACGAGGCCCAGCCAATTGCTGTTTTTTGCCTATTTCAGGTGTTTCAAGAAAGCGGAATATCAAACGAGTCCAAACAGAATGAAACCTTGAACGTGATCTTCTCACCGAACGTGATCCGGGAGACTTGGACCCTACTCCAAGGAGTGCCAGAGGTGGTCACGAGGGTGGGGCGCGCCCTCCCCACGGGCGCGCCTCAGCCTCCCTCGTGGGCCCCCGACGCCTCCACCCCACGCACTCCTTCCTCCTATATATACCTACGCATTCTCAACAGATCGGGGACAGAGCCAAAAACCTAATTCCACCGCCGTAACTTCCTGTATCCACGAGATCCCATCTTGGGGCCTGTTCCAGAGCTCCGCCGGAGGGGGCATCCACCACGGAGGGCTTCTACATCTTGGGGCCTGTTTACTTCAGACCTTCGGGTCCATAGTTAGTAGCTAGATGGCTTCTTCTCTCTTTTTGGATCTCAATACAATGTTCTCCACCTCTCTCGTGGAGATCTATTCGATGTAATCTTTTTTTGCGGTGTGTTTCTTGAGACCGATGAATTGTGGGTTTATGATCCAGCTTATCTATGGAAAATATTTGATTCTTCTCTGAATTCTTTTATGTATGATTAAGTTATCTTTGCAAGTCTCTTCGAATTATCCGTTTGGTTTGGCCAACTAGATTGGTAGTTCTTGCAATGGGAGAAGTGCTTAGCTTTGGGTTCAATCTTGCGGTGACCTTACCCAAAGGATGTAAAGGGTTACAAGGCACGTATTGTATTGTTGCCATCGAGGATAACAAGATGGGGTAGTTATCATATTGCATGAATTTATTCCTCTACATCATGTCATCTTGCTTGAGGCGTTACTCGCTTTTAACTTAATACTCTAGATGCATCTTTGGATAGCGGTCGATGAGTGGAGTAATAGTAGTAGATGCGTAATCGCTTTTGGTCTACTTGTCACGCAGACGTGATGCCTATATACATGATCATTGCATGGATAACCTCATAACCATGCTCAATTCTGCCAATTGCTCAACAGTAATTTGTTCACCCAATCGTAGAATACTTATGCTCTTGAGAGAAGCCACTAGTGAAACCTATGGCCCCGGTCTATTCTCATCATATCAATCTCCATCACTTTATTTACTTGCTTTTGCTTTTACTTTTTACTTTGCATCTTTATAACAAAAATACCAAAAATATTATCTCTATCAGATCTCACCCTCATAAGTGACCATGAAGGGATTGACAACCCCTAAGCGTTGGTTGCGAGTAGCTATCATTTTGTGCAGTGTGTACGAGGGACTTGGCGCGTGGTCTCCCTCTTGGATTGATACCTTGGTTCTCAAAAACTGAGGGAAATACTTACGCTACTATGCTGCATCATCCTCTCCTCTTCGGGGAAATCCAACGCAAGCTCGAGACGTAGCAGCCTCTCCAACCAGAATAAATGATCGGTCGTCAAGACCGCGGACACGGCTAGACGAGTCCGGCGCATCACTAGCTGTAACAACTTAGACATACCCGAGATTGGTTTGATGATTATACCCCCATAGGCGGTACCAGGGGCTTCCCGCGTGTAAACAGGGCTATTTCGGCTCAAATTTACTTATCTTGAATTTTCATGGTTTATTGAGAATAACCAATTTTTCGCACGACAACTTTCACGTAAGTTCTTCTCTTTTACAGACGACAATTGTGCTACACCCTTCCAGGATACGGCACAACAGAGACACAGGCGCAGACGTGCAGTAGGGACCCGCTCAAAGGTTTCTTTTTAGATTAAGACCCTGTTTAAACCTTTTTTACTGTCTCTTGTTGTTCACATCCTCCGGATACTCAGTATAACCGAGAGCGATGCTGACGTTATTGGCATTTCGCCACGTCAGAACGGTGCACGTACCTGGACACTCAGGGATCATCATCAAGGGCGTTATTCAGCCCGACATATGTCAGAAAGACCGAATACCTTAGGGAGTGTTCGGCGTCGTGATTTTGGCCTTATATGCATCAGCTCCGAATCATGTCTTTGGTCAAATGTTGGGTTTGCACGGCTCCGTGTTTTGCTACCTTATGTTCCGCCCTATCGGCTAAGGTGGCACTGGAGAACTACTGCGACAGCCCCTGGTTCATCCGGATGAGCACCTCAAGAGAGAAAGCCGAAAACTCGACCGCTGCGATAAAGTGCTTAGACTAGTCAACCACTCGATGACTTAGTGGAATCTTCGGGATTCCTCCGCATTAACGAAGGGCCATTTCTCGGTCAAGTATGTACGCGCCCCGTATTTGGATGAGCGCGGAGGTACCAGGGGCTATATAGTAGTCCCACCGTCAAACTCCTATGGCTAAGTGAAGGTGTTAAAGCAATATAGTCCGATTGCCTCGTTAAGCTGCGCTTATCACCTCCTTAATGGACCCGGACGTTGGATCAAGTGTGAATACGCGTTTTTGCAAACACCCCGCATTATATGCGGGGGTTGAAACCGGCAATTTAACGCAAAGTTTCAGGTTTTAGACATATATACATAAACGGCCGCACAGGAGGCATCATAATACTTTCAGGCAAAAGTATAAACACAGCCTTTATAATTTATAAACATTGTTCTTACAATAGGAATACATGTCACTAGAACATAATATTCTTCGATCATTGAGCCTCTATTAAACGAGCGCCTTCGAGGACTTCTTCAAAGTAGTGCTCGGCCGATATACTGCCCACGAACTCTGGGTTGCAATAGCGGTGGCCTCCATCTCTGCCCAGTATGTCTTGACACGGGCAAGAGCCATTTGCGCACCCTCTATGCACGCCGACCTCCTCATAGCGTCGATGCGCGGCACAGCACCAAGGAACTATTGCCCTAAACTAAAATAACTATTCGGCCTTGGCCTGTCCCATAACAGTCCTCATGGCAAGCCCAGACAACCTATGGAGCTCGGCCCACTTGGCCATTCGCTCATTCAACAGCAGTGGACCTACTGGAACATTGAACTGTGACCAGAACAACTTTTCCACTTCACGATCTTTTTGATCTTTGAAAACTTCGCCGCATCGAAGAAGACTGTCGCTGCCAAATCCACGTGATGCGTCTGAGAACTCCATAGTTGATCAAGAGGGGCATACTTAGGATCTTCGAACTTCGTCCGCAACAAAAAGGGCTTCCTAGCCGCGATATCCCCGGCTTGACGTAGCTCCTCCTTCGCCGCTCAGATTTTAGAGCGGGCGTCCTTGGCATCTACCATGACCTTCTCCAGGTCTGTCATCTTCGTTTGGTTTTCCTTTTCAAGAAGCTCGTAATGGTCAGCGGCATCCTTCAACTCAACAGCCATCTTGGCTATTTTCTCCTTGCTTTGGCAATGCGCAGCCTGTTCGGCTCTCAGCTCTTCGACCGCCTTTAGAGCGGCCGCATCACTCTTCCTAGCTTGTTCCTTGGCTCGGGCAAGTTCCGCCCGGAGGGCCTCCACGGCGGCAGCCCCATCTGCAGTCACAACATATTAAAGATACTAGCATCATGCTCCTCTTAATATATGTCGATCACCGAAGAAAACACATACCTTGTGCCTCGTCAAGCCGCTTGTTTACAAGCACGATGTCGGCATCTGCCACATCAAGTTGTCGCTTCAGCTCGACAAACTCACCAGTCCGGCTAGCCACCGGACCTCCAGCCACCTCCACACGAAGGCGGCCTGAATATTACCTAGGACTATGATCCTCTGTTTGCCGCTCGATTCGTGACAACTAGAGTCTCGTGGTCTACTATTCGCATAGGGCACACCTAAGTGTGCGGTGCGGCCAAAAAACATATACTACTTCACGCACCTCAAAGCCTTTCAGCGTACTCATAAAGCTTCATGCAACCCGCTTTTGGCGGATGAAATCTTCTCAACCACATGCCCATTAGAGTAAGATGCGTTTTCGAGACAGCCGTTTGCTCCAGAAGATTCATCAGTGCGTCTGATCGCACACCCGACAGTTCCGGACTCTTTTTGTGGCTCTCCTTATGAGCCGAATACTCCGGACTTCGGGGGGCCGAAGGGTTACCCCCTGGCCTTAGCGGATCAGGAGAAATCCTCCGTGATGACACCTCAGGGTCGCCCGCTTCACGAGGCGGGGAGGCACGGGAGGTGTTTCGCTCTCCATCATCTCCTAAGAAGATCCTCAAGACGAACTCTGTCGAGAAGGGCTACGATCTGAACTACAAGATGCAACCCGCTATCGTTCTCGGAAATGAAGCAGGATATATTTACTATAAAGAACTTTCGTTTAACTTACAGCTCGGTAGAGGGCTGATCCCCTTGTGGGCACTATGTGGCAAGGGTACCCTCCGGGGCAGGACCCTCTGGCGAAGATTTCTTCCCTCGTTTGGAAACCATTGTTTCCAAGTCTTCAGAGGTGGTCCTCTTCCTTCCCTGGGGAGAGGGAATTTCAGATTCTTCTCCCTGGTTATCCTTCGGAGGCGCTTAATTCCCGGTTTGGATGGATAATGAGCGGGGCCCACTTTCAGCCTCTTTATTCCCCCTTTTTCTTCCCCTGATGGCGCCTGATAAGGCGCAAGCTCAAGCATTCTTACCAGTACTGGATCTGCTGAGCCTTCGGGAAGGGGGGACGAACACCTGATCATCTTCACCTTTTTTACCCAGTCCTGGTCAAAGAGCGACTTTTCAAAAATGATGTTGTGATAAATAAAGAGACAACGGGTTCGGCCGAAGGACTACATACTTGGGTATCTGGACGATTGCAGCTCAGACCCACAACCTCGGTGGTGTCCGGACACCTTATTTGTGATCCAAAGAACAATTTGTACATCTCTTCGAGCGTCATGCCGAGGAAGTGCTGAATAGCTCGTGGTCCTTCCGGGTTGAGCTCCCACATACGGAGGGGTCGACGTTTGCAAGGCGGGACTCGACGAACTAGCATGACTTGCATTACTGTGACCAGGCTGATATCCCTCTCGAGGAGATCTCAGATGCGACTCTGCAATATCGGCACATCATTTACCGGCCCCCAGTCCAGCCCCTTGTTGAACCATGACATCAGTCGTGGCGGCGGGCCCGAGCGAAAGGCAGGGGCGGCCACCCATTTAGTACCACGGGGAGTTGTGATGTAAAACCACTCCCGTTGCCATAAGCTGGATACCTCCGGGAAGGAACCGTTTGGCCATGGAACATTGGCACCTTTGCTAATTACGGCTCCTCCGCATTCTGTGTGTCCCCCATGAATCGTCTTCGGCTCTACATTAAAGGTCTTGAGCCATAAGCCGAAGTGCGGGGCGACGTGGAGGAAGGCCTCACACACGATGATGAACGATGAGATGTGAAGGATAGAATCCGGGGCCAGGTCATGGAAATCCAGCCCATAATAGAACATGAGCCCCCTAACAAAGGGATCTAGAACAAGGCCTAGTGTCGGTGTCAAAACCAGCGGATCTCGGGTAGGGGGTCCCGAACTGTGCGTCTAGGCGGGTGGTAACAGGAGACAAGGGAAACGATGTTTTTACCCAGGTTCGGGCCCTCTCGATGGAGGTAAAACCCTAATCCTGCTTGATTAATATTGATGATAAGGGTAGTACAAGAGTAGATCTACCACGAGATCGAGAGGCTAAACCTAGAAGCTAGCCTATGGTATGATTGTTGTTTGTCCCTGGGACTAAAACCCTCCGGTTTATATAGACACCGGATAGGGTTAGGGTTACACAGAGTCGGTTACATCGGTAGGAGATCTACATATCCGTGTCGCTAAGCTTGCCTTCCACGCCAAGGAAAGTCCCATCCGGACACGGGACGAAGTCTTCAATCCAGTATCTTCATAGTCCAGGAGTCCGGCCAAAGATGATAGTTCGGCTATCCGGACACCCCTAGTCCAGGACTCCTCGGTAGCCCTCTGAACCAAAGCGTCCAATGAATGACGCAGTCCGGTAGCGCATATTGGCTTCGACATTGCAAGGCGGGTTCCTCCTCAATACTTCATAGAAGATTTTGAACACAAGGACAAAGTGTCCTACGCAAAATAATTTCCACATAACACCGTAGAGAGAATAATACTCACACAAAATCAATCATTGACGATTCCGCAATGGCGTGCTAATCACGCCACGGCCAAGTCTTTGTTCGAATCGTTTTCTTGCATCACCCTCGGCTTAGCGTTTAGCGGCGGTTTCATTTGCACGCCTTGTCAAAGCAGAGATCGTGTCCCCTTATTCCGGATTCTCATCAATACGGACGTGGTAACTCCAATCGTGCCCGTTGGCACGCCTCCTCTGTCAAGACGAGTCCCAAACGGTCACGGGAGGGAGGCTCTTGGTATTCAACCACTTTATAACGAGACCAAGGCCCGCTCCTTTCTTTCAATCTCAATCGATCCGCCTGCCGCTTGAGTTCCAACACCCAAAGCTCCAGATTTAGGCGCCGACCTCCGAGGATGTCCGCCTCCGACACCGCAAGGCGGTGGATGCCTTCCTCCGTTACGGAAGAAGACGTGCTAAAATATCGAGACGCCAGTATCTAACCCGAGATTTACGATAGGCTGCCTGCTCGTGGCAGGTCATTCCCACTCCCGAGCCCGGCGAGGCGTGGTGTTCGGTGTCTCACTTCCTTCGGGTTTAGGTTTCCAGCCGGATCCCTTTTGTGCGGGGGCTCATGTTTTATTATGGGCTGGAATTCCATGACTTGAATCCGAGTCCATCCTCCACATCTCGTCATTCATTGTCAGATGTGAAGCCTTCCTCCATATTACCCTCACTTTGGATTGTGGCTCAAGACCTTCAAGGTGGAGCCGAAGATGATCGAGGGGCAACAGAAGCAGAAAAGTGGAGGGGCGGTAATAAGCAAGTGTGCTGATCCTCCGTGGGCCCGAGGGCTCTTTTCGTGGAGGAGCTTGGTTTGTGGCAACGGGAGTGGTTTTATATCACCGCCCTGTGGGCACCAAATGGGTGGCGCCACCCGCCTTCCGTTCAGTCCACCGCAGCGGTTGGCATCATGGGTTAACCGGGCTCGGACTGGGACCGTCAAGGACGTTCCTGCAAGCGGGGCCGTATTGAGACCTCCGGTAAAAAGAGAGATCAATCTGGTCGTGGCGGCGCAGGTTATGCTAATTGGCGCCTTCTGCCTGCAAACGTCGCCCCTCCGTCTGGTGGGAGTTTAATCCGAAGGGACCACGAAGCCTCTCCAACATTTCATGGGCGCGACGCCCGTGGAGATGTATAAATTGTTCTTCGGATCACAAGAGAAGTGTCCGGACTTGACTGAGGACGCAGGACTAAGCTGCAATCGCCCAGATACTCAAGTAAGTAGTCTTGTAACAGGACAGGCTGTTCATTCATTTATCATATATATCCTCTTTAAGGGAGCCGTTTCTTGAATAGGAGTGGATAGCCAAGGCAAAGTTGATAAGGTGTCCGGCTCCCCTCCCAGAGACCACGCCGGATCCTATGCTGACCAAGATGTTGAAGGCCGCGCCTTTTAAAGAAGGCAAAGGGGAGAGCCGGGAAACAACTGCCTCCATGAAGGAGGTTTACAAGGAAGGAGGAATCAAGGATCCTACCTTCCGAGGGGAGAAGAGGACCGCCTCCGAAGACCCGGAAGCCAAGGCCTCAAAGCGGGGAAAGAAGTCTTCGTCAGACAGTCCGGCGCGGGGAAACACCCCAGCCGCACTATTTCCCCGAGGGGATCAGCCCTCCAGCGAGCCGTAAGTAAAAACAAGGGGTCTTGTGAATAAAGGATATCCCTGTATTTATTTCTGAAGATAACCGAAAGTGTACCTTGTAGTTCGGATCTCAGCCCTTCTCAAAGTGAGCTTCGTCTTCGGGATCTTTGTCCGGAAATGATGGAGAGCAACGCCTCCACCTATCGCGCCTTCATGCGAGGCGGGGGACCCTAAGGTGTCGTCACGGAGAGTTTCCCGAGTCCGGGGCGGAAGGTCCGGCGCCAATCAAGCTGGCGCTGCCTGAGGAGGCTGAAGGACCTGCCGGGCGAGTGTCTATCTCGAGAAGATCACCGTATACTGATGGCTACAGTGGTTGAAAGAATTGCATCCGCTGAGAGCGGATTGCACGAAGCCGCCAGAAGTTTACTGACAGGGTTTGAGGTACGAGAAAAAAGATGATGTACCTTCTAACAGTTATGCATATAGAATGCGCCCTGTATAGATAGTAGCCCCTGAGACTCGGTGCATTGTCAAAAATGACAGCGTGCCAAGGATCATAATCCCAGGTGTAATATGTGCTCTTCCTTTGTAGGTGGCGAAGCGTCCGGTGGCAAGCCAGACTGATGAATTTGCCGAACTAAAGCGGCAACTTGACGTGGCGGATGCTGACATCGCACTTATCAATAAGCGGTTTGACGAGTCACAAGGTATGCGACTTCTCCGCGGGCACCTGGTAAGGGAGCTTGACGCCCATGCCTTACTACTTGTATGCTTTGATGCAGATGGCGCTGCTGCCGTGGAGAGGCTGGCGGGCGAACTCGCCGAGCTAAAGAGCAAGCCCGAAAGAGTAATGCGGCTGCTTTAAAGGCGGTCAAGAGCTGAAAGCTTGAACGGGCTGCTCACCGCCAAGCAGAGGAAATGGCCGAGATGGCCGTAAAGTTGAAGGATGCTACCGACCGCTGCGGGTTCTTGAAAAAAGAACGCCAAGCGGAACAAGAGGGCCTGACAAAGCGCCACCGCCGAAGCCAAGGATGCCTGCTCCATCATGCGAGAGCTGCCAAAGAGGAGCTGAGTCAGGCCGGGATATTGCGGCTGGAAAACCGCTTTCGCCGCGGAGGAGATATACGGATCCGGTATGCTCGCTGGATAAGCTGTGGAGTTTGGAGGATGCTTATCTCGACTTAGCGGCGAAGCGCCATGGACGCGATTGAGCAATTTCCGAGGCCAGAAGGGGCGCAGAAGGGAAGGGCTATTTTGGTCGCAATTCCATAGTCCGGGCGTCCTCTTCCGCTGGCCGATCGGTTGGCGAACGGGCCGAGCTGAATCGATTATCCGGACTTGCCATGAAGCACGCGTGGTGACTCATTTATGGACAAAGGCGGACCCCAGCCAAGAGTTATTTTTGGCTTAGTGCCAGTTCCTTGGTCCAAGATGCAGCGTGTCGACGCAATGAAGCGGTCGGCGTGTATTGAGGGTGCGCGGATGGCTCTTGCCCGTGTCAAGACATACTTTGGGCGGAGATGAAGGCCACCGACGTTGCATCCTGTGATTCGGACGAAGCGTTTGTGCACCGCCGAGCACTATTTTGAGGAAGTCCTACAGGGCACTCGTTTAATAGAGACGCAGTGCTTGAAGGATGTTATGTTTGAATGACATGTGTAATTTTATGAAACATCGTTTTGATTTAATGTAAGAGCTTTTTATACTTGTGCCTTCAAGTAGCAAACTACCTCCTGTGCGGTACATTAATGTATATGTGTATATAACTCGAAGATGGCAGTCCTTGGCTTCAGCCCCCACGCACATAGTGCGGGGGTGTTCGCAAAAAGGCGCATTTTCACACTTAATCCAACGTCTTGGTCCTGTAAAGGAGGTGATACCGTAGCAAACTAGGCAACCGGACTATAATGCTTTATCACTTTCACTTAGCCATAGGGGTTCGATGGTTGGGCTACGATATAGCCCCTGGGGGCACCGCACTCTCCCGAATGCGGGGTGCGTATGTGCCTGACCGGGAAACGGTCCTTCGCTATGCGGAGGAATTCTAAACATTCCTGTGGGTCATCGAGTGGTTGACCAGTCTCACGCTACATCATGGCCAGTCGGTTTTGGCTTTCTCTCTTGAGGTGCTCACCAGGCCAACCGGGCACAATCGCGATGATTCTCTGGTGCCGCTTTAGCCAATAAAACGGAACGTAAGGCGGCAAAACACGTGAGCCGGGCAAACCCAACATTTGACAAAAGACATGATTCAAGGCGATGCATATAAGGCCCTAACTCGAGACGCCGAACACTCCCTAAGGTATTCGGTCTTTATGAAAACGGGCAGAACAATGCCCTAAGCCCCACAGTGTCCAGTGCAGCGCTAGAATTCCAGCCATGCCCGATGCCTAAAACGCCAGCGTCCTCCTGGTTATAGCAAGAAACCGGGGGATGTGTATCAACAAGAGACAGTAAAAAAAGGTTTACGCATGGTCTTAATCTGAAAAGAATCCTTGCAACGGGTCCCTACTGCACGTCTGCGCCTGTGTCTCCGTTGTGCCGTATCCTGGACGGGTGTAGCACGGTGTTCATCTGTAAAAAAGAAGAACTTAGTTGGAAAAAAAAAGATCGTGCGGAAATGTAATTGGAAATAATCATAGTATGATTCAAAAATGAATAAAATTGAGCTTTATTGTCTCTTGTTGTACATGCGTGGAGCCCCTTGTAAGGGGGGTACGCGGCTAGTAAGCGTCATGTTTATTTATGCCGAACTCGCCTAACCGTGTCCGGGTTCTGAACGACCTGCTTTAGACGCTTTTGGCCAGTAAGGCCGTATTAGTGTGAGGTTGCTAAGGCAGTATCACATTTATTCCTTGAGGGACACACGCAGCTTCCCCTTAATGAAATGATGCCTCGTGGACCGGGCATTTTAAGTTTAAGAGATGCATAGTGCGGTATTGCGTTAAAGCGGGCGAAAGCTTCGCGTCCCATTAGTGCTTGATGGCTACTTTTAAATGGGGCGATGTGGAAGACCAACTTTTCGCGACGGAAGTTGTCGGGTGAGCCGAACATAACTTCCAATAGTAGGGAGCCCGTACAATGGGCGTATGTGCCTGGCATTTTTCCTTGGAAGGAAGTCTTGCTATGGCTAATCCTATTTGGGTCTATCCCCATATTGCGGATTGTGTCCGGATACAGCAGGTTTAAATCACTGCCGCTGTCCATTAGGACGTGCGTAAATTGTAGACAGTCGAGTATAGGTTCTAGTTTCAAGGCAGTCCATCCTGCGTTAGGATACTTTCGAGTAGTCCCGATGGTCGAAGGTGATTGGTTTTGACAACCGGTGTTGGGACTCGCTGGGTAGACTATGCGGCGCCAGAATTCAATGGCGCTACGCTCTATTTTCCCTTTGTTACTTGAAGTAAGTTTACTGTTTTGACCTCTTGTGGGAAATTCTTTTTGTTTTCCGGTGCTCTGCTTGTGGGGTTCACATCGTCCTCGCTTGGTGTGCGTCGAGCCCCTTGTGTTCGGCGTTGAGTCTGCCGGACTTCTTGAAGACCCAACAATCTCTGTGGGTATGGTTTGCAGGCTTCCCGGGAGTACTGTGGATTTGGCATATCCTGTCCAAGATATTGTTTAAGTTGGATAGCTTATCGCTATTATCCTTGAGGGGTAGTTTTTTATTGTTCTTCCGTGAGCTTTTGAATCCGGCGTTGACTGCCACATCCTTTGGACTGTTCCCCTGAATCCGGCGCTGGTCCTTGCTGCGTCGTGGTTTCCCATTCCCATCCTCGACTTCGATGTACTTGGAGTCGCTGGTACGTGCATCTTGCTAGCTAGCTATCCTCTCCGCTGCAAAAGCGGTCATGAGGCTTGTTAGTGCGGCCATTGTCCTTGGCTTTTCCTGGCCAAGGTGCTCAAGTAGCCATTCGTCTCGGACGTTGTGTTTGAAAGCTGCTAAAGGCTTCTCAAGGTCCGGACAGTTGACTATTTGGTTCTTTTGGTGAGGAACCTGTTCCTGCATTTGCGGGCTGACTCTCCGGGTTGTTGAGTTATGTGACTTAAATCTTACGCATCCTGAGGGCGGACATAAGTCCCTTGAAAATTCGCCTCAAAAAGCATCCTCGAGCTCTTCCCAACTTCCAATGGTATTTTCAGGGAGGCTTTTAAGCCAGTGCCATGCTGGCCCTTTGAGCTTGAGGGATAAATATTTTATGGCGTGGAGATCATCTCCTCTAGCCATGTGTATGTGGAGGATGTAATCCTCAATCCAGACTCCCGGGTCTGTTGTTCCGTCGTATGCCTCTATGTTTACGGGTTTAAATCCCGCTGGAAATTCATGATCCAACACCTCATCGGTGAAACATAGGGGGTGTGCGGCACCCCTATATTTGGGTGTGCCGTAATGTATGGATATTTGGCGTGTTGCATTGCTTAGAAGAGCTTGCTTTCTTGGCCCGTAGATGGACCTAACTGGGTCATCCTTTTGTTGTGAATCCTTGTGCGGATCGCGTGCCGGATTGTGTGCGGCGCCGCTTGCCGCTCTATGCTTGTCATGTGGTCATCTATCCGACCGGGCGGCCTCTTTGTTCTTTGATTGCGGGGCTCTAAGGCCTCCTCATCGAATTCGGGCAGTAGTTTGCGCTTGGTAGCTCTTTGTTTGGCGATCGCTGTCGATTTGTTGCCAGTTTTGAGTACTTTGCTCCATCTGATTCTGAGTGCATCTTCCATTGTTTTGAGCTTCCGCTTCAGCTTTTTCAAAGCTACGCGCAGCGGCAACGTAGCCTTCATGGAGGTTCTTCTGCCCAACAACTTGTCCAAAGGTGTGAGATTGTCCGGACTGTTATCTTCGCCGGGGACGGGTTGTTTATCCAAGTTGTCCTGTTCGGACGGTTGTTCAGTGGTGTGTTCGTCGTCCACCGGTTCGACCTGCTTGATGGCTGGGTCTGTGTGGCTGCCATTTTGGTTGAGGCGGGACTTGATGCGGCGTTTAAGTTGCCGCTTTGACTACTTTTCGAGGGATTTATCCTTCATAGCATCCCGTTGTTCCTCGTCGCCACTTCCTTTAGGAGTATCCACCATGTATACATCGTGAGATGAGGTGGCTGTCCAAAGATCCTATAGGTGCTGGTTCGTGGTTATCTCCTACATCGTCGTCCATGCCGTCGATGTCTTCGGAGTCAAAATTGAGCACGTCGTTTAAACTTTCGAGAGTGGCTACAAAGTGGGTGGTGGGTGGGCATCGAATTTCTCCGTCTTCCGCATCCCAACTTTCTTGACCATAGTCCGGCCAGGGCTCTCCTGACAAAGAGAGAGACTTTAGTGAATTCAGGATGTCGCCAAGGGACGAGTGCTGAAAGATGTCCGCAGCGGTGAACTCCATAACCGGCGTCCAATCGGATTCGACTGGCAGGGGCGCGGCAGGTTCGGAGTCCGGAGAGGAGTCCGGCACCTCGGAGTCACGGGCTCTTCAAAGGACAGGGATGGTGTTCGGCTCAATCGCCATAAAGATCGTAGCCCCCGAGGCGGTGTCCAGCCACTCGTCCTCGATCGGCGTAAATCGGCTCGAACTAAAGTGGGTCGGAGCGGACGTAGTGCGGCCTCCGGTGACATCTGCTCGCGGCAAGAGCTAGATCATACCCATCGAGACAGTGCGGCGCGCTTGGGCGTGGCTCAATCCGTCGAAGATCAAATTTCCGCGGATGTCGGCCGTGTGGTTCAAACTCCCAAATCTAACTCCGATGGCCAAGGGCGTAGCTTCGATCTACTGCATGGCCGTTAATTGGCCCGCAGTGCAAAGCCGCCGAATACGAAGATCTGCCAGGGAGAAAAGTCTCACCCTGGACCGCGTCGTTGTTGATGATCGGAAGGAGCCATCGCCTACAGTGTGACGGCATACAGAGGAACTCTCAATGAAAGCACCAATGTCGGTGTCAAAACCGGCGGATCTCGGGTAGGAGGTCCCGAACTGCAAGGCGTCTAGGTGGATGGTAACAGGAGACAAGGGACACGATTTTTTACCCAGGTTCGGGCCCTCTCGATGGAGGTAAAACCCTACTCCTGCTTGATTAATATTGATGATATGGGTAGTACAAGAGTAGATCTACCACGAGATCGTAGAGGCTAAACCCTAGAAGCTAGCCTATGGTATGATTGTTGTTTGTCCCACGGACTAAAACCCTCCGTCTATATAGACACCGGATAGGGTTAGGGTTACCTGAGTCGGTTACATCGGTAGGAGATCTACATATCCAGAGGCAAGCTTGCCTTCCACGCCAAGGAAAGTCCCATCCGGACCACGAGACTAAGTCTTCAATCTTGTATCTTCATAGTCCAGAGTCCGCCAAAGATGATAGTTCGCTATCCCGGACACCCCTAGTCCAGGACTCCTCACCTAGCCCTCGGAGGAAGTGAGGCAGAATCTGACGCTCTCGCGAGGGTTCGGTGGGATGACCTGCCCTCGAGCAGGTGTAGACCGTATGGAGATTTGGCGATCGATACCTAGACTCTCTTAGCTTCTTGATGTCTTCCTCTCTGTGTAGAGGAGGGCATCCACCGACCTTGAAGGTTGGATCCGGACATGGTTGAAGGTCCGAAGCGCCTGACCTGAGCCTTGGGTGTTGGAACTTGAGGCGGGGGAAGGATTCGATTGAGTACGAGAAGAAAAGGAACATGCCTTGGCCTCTTTATAAAGAGGGTGAATATCAAGCGTCCTCCTCGTGGCCGTTTGGGACTTGGCTAAAATCAAAGAGTCATACCAATGGGCACGATTGGGTTACCCACATCCGTATTGGTGAGAATCCCGTAATAAGGGGGACACGATCTCTGCTTTGACAGGACGTGCCAATAAAATCGCCTCGTGAAACATGCAGTGGCAGGCTAATTGAGAAAAACGGTTCGAATAATGATCAGGCCGTGGTGTGATGTCACGTTATGAAAAGTCATCCTCAGATTAGATTTGTGGAAATATTATTCTCTCTACGGTAGTATGTGGAACTTGATTTGCAGAGCCGGACACTATCCTTGTGTTCAAAATCTTCTACAGAGTATTCACAGGAGGAACTCCGCTTTGCAATGTCAAGACAATCCGTCTTGCACGGACTCATCGTCATTGAAGCCCGGGTTCAGGGGCTCTTGAGGCAGTCCCGGATTGGGGGTCTCTGACAATGGACCGTTGGACTATGAAGATACAAGATTGAAGACTTCGTCCGGTGTCCTGGATGGGATTCTCCTTGGCGTGGAAGGCAAGCTTGTCAATACGGATATGTAGATCTCCTCCTTGAAACCGACTCAGTAACCCTAGCCCCTCCGTGTCTATATAAACCCAGAGGGTTTAGTCAGAGGATAACAACAATCAGACCATAGGCTAGCTTCTAGGGTTTTAGCCTCTCTGATCTCGTGGTAGATCAACTCTTGTAATACTCAAATCTTCAAGATCAATCAAGCAGGAAGTAGGGTATTACCTCCATCGAGAGGGCCCGAACCTGGGTAAACATCGTGTCCCCCGCCTCCTGTTACCATCCACCTTAGACGCTCAGTTCGGGACCCCCTACCCGAGATCCGCCGGTTTTGACACCGACACCTACGCCTTAGAGTCACGCTCCAAGGACTCGTATTTCTTGACGAAATCCTGGAGCTCTTGCTGAACCTCACCGACTCGGGCCTCTTGCTTCTCTCGCTCGATGCGCTCCTTGGCCGCTCTGTCTTCGGCCTCGGAAAGCGCCTTCTTCAGGGCCGCCACTTCGGTCGTGGCACCTAGCAAAATTCATGATGATCCTATGATCTAAAAACCACTTTTTCTTTATCAATATATAGACGGGGTATCACTTACCTTTGTTCTCTTCGAGCTGCTTCTTGGTAAGGCCGAGCTCTTCCTCGGACCGCTCAAGGTCGCTTGATCCGGAGACCTCCAGCGATCTGGCCAGTAGCGGGTAGCGGCCAGCTTGGCACCTTATTCACATAGACATATTCTGATTAGACTCACAGTGATTGTTATTTGATCCTCTGCTCGCCTTTCTTTCCGAACACCAAATGCGAAGCATCAGGCTACCGCCTATGCTATGATATTTCCTCAAAATTTGATTACTTACCTCAAAGCCTGATAGGAGGTCGGCACGAGCTTCGGTCAATCCGCTTTTAGCGGACTGAACCTTCTCGACCACCGACTTTTCGAGGATGGTGCGGTGCTCTTCATCAAATGAAGCGCCGCGAACCGCTTCCAGCAAGTTGTCCGATGACTCTGGATGGACAGAGGCCATCGGCACAGACGGCTTTCCCCCCTTAGCGAGGGTTCGCCTATCAGAATCCGGAACCACTGGAGGTTCCGGCGTGAGTATCCATTGGGGCCAAATCTCTTGCTGCGCCCATGGAATCGTAACCATAGGAGTCTTACCCCCCATGCGCCCGACATCTGGGATGTCGCCTTGGGGCGCCTGCAGAATTATCTCCCCTTGGTCCGATATCCTCTAAGACAACACCTCGATGTCGTCCGTGGATCGGGGGGAGGTGGCTGTCGGGAGTGAATCGATGTTCATCGCTGACTGGCCCAAAGACCCATCGGAAGAGGATACGTCGATGTGGGCTTTGGACGGACTGCACGATCATGTTTGACGTGATAAGAAGCAACAAAACAAAACATACCAGAACTATTTTAGTATCCGGATACTTACGACTTCGCCAGGGGCTTGTCCCTGGGAAACCACTCCTCGTCGCTGTAAGCGGCTGTTGTGGAGTGGTCCGGAAGGAGGGTCCTTCCCTTCTTGGATTCTTGACCTCCCAGATGGGCGGCCTTCCTTTTCTTGTCCCCCGGTTGGGGGAGAACTTTCCTCTTCCTCCTCCCCGTTTTCTTGGGAGGAGTGCGCCTCAGTGTTTTCGGATGATGAGTCCGATACAACCTTGCGTCGGAGACCTTTCCTAGTCCCCGCGGCCTTCTTCTTGGCCTTCTTCTTCGGCGCCTCATAGGCCGCAGGAACCAGCATCTCCGTTAAGAGAGCCTTTGCTGGATCTTCGGCCAGTGGGGCCGGACAATCGATCCGGTCCGCTGTCGCTACCCAGTCCTGTTAAAATGGCGTGGAGGCTCAGATCCCTCACACGATTATCTGGGAAAGGAACATCTTGTGAGATATAAAGAGCTTACGATTGGCGGGCGCTTTATGCTTTGAGTCCATTGTCCGGTGTCAAACCGCGGATCTCGGGTAGGGGTCCCGAACTATGCGTCTAAGGCGGATGGTAACAGAGGCGGGGGACACGATGTTTTCCTGTGTTCGGGCCCTCTCGATGGAGGTAATACCCTACTTCCTGCTTGATTGATCTTGATGATATGAGTATTACAAGAGTTGATCTACCACGAGATCGTAGAGGCTCAAACCCTAGAAGCTAGCCTATGGTATGATTGTTTTCATCCTACGGACTAAACCCTCCGGTTTATATAGACTCGGGAGGGGGCTAGGGTTACACAGAGTCGGTTAGAAGGGAGGAGATCTACATATCCGTATTGCCAAGCTTGCCTTCCATGCCAAGGAGAGTCCCATCCGGACATGTGTCGAAGTCTTCAATCTTGTATCTTCATAGTCCAATAGTCCGGTCAAAGGATATAGTCCGGCTGTCCGAGGACCCCAATCCAGAGTCCTCAAAGAGCTCTCGAAACCAGGCTTCGATGACGGCGAGTCCTGCAGCCAGATTGTCTTGACATTGCAAGGCGGGTTCCTCCACCGAATACTCCGTAGAAGATTTTGAACACAAGGATAGTGTCCGGCTCTGCAAAACATGTTCCACATACCACCGCAGAGAGAATAATATTTCCACAAATCTAATCTGCGGACGAATTTTCATAACATGACATCACACCACGGCCTGACCATTATTCGAACCGTTTTTCTCTATCAGCTTGCCACCGCACGCTTTGCGAGGCGATTTTATTGGCACGTCTTGTCGAAGCAGAGATCGTGTCCCCCCTTATTATGGGATTCTCATCAATACGGTTGTAGTAACTCCAATCGTGCCTGCTGGTATGACTCCTTGATTTTAGCCAAGTCCCAACGGCCCACGAGGAGGACGCTTGATATTCACCCTCTTTATAAAGAGGCCAAGGCCCCGCCCTTTTCTTCTCGTGACTCAATCGAATCCTTCCCCGCCTCGAGTTCCAACACCCAAGGCCTCGGAGTTAGGGCGCTTCGGACCTTCTACCATGTCCCGGATCCAACCTTCATGGTCGGTGGATGCCTCCTCTATCACAGAGGAAGACATCAAGAAGCTAAGAGAGGCTAGGTATCCGATCACCAAATCTCGCCCAAGCTACCTGCTCGAGGGTAGGTCATTCCCACACCCGAACCCTACGAGAGCGTCGTATTCATCTCTCACTTCCTCCAAGGGCTAGGGCTTGTTCTAGATCCCTTTGTTAGGGGACTCATGTTCTATTACGGGCTGGATTTCCATGACCTGGCCCCGGATTCTATCCTTCACATCTCGTCGTTCATCGTTGTGTGTGAGGCCTTCCTCCACGCCGCCCGCACTTCGCTTATGGCTCAAGACCTTTAATGTAGAGACAAAGACGATTCATGGGCGACACGTAATCTTGGCGGAGGAGCCAGTAATTAGCAAAGGCGCCCCGATGTTCCATGGCCAAAGGGTTCCTTCCGGAGGTATCCAGCTTATGGCAATGGGAGTGGTTTTACATCACAGCTCCCCGCGGTACTAAATGGGTGGCCGCCCCTGCCTTTCGCTCAGGCCCCCCGCCACGACTGACGTCATAGGTCAACAAGGGGCTGGACTCGGGGCCGGTAAATGATGTGCCGATATTGCAGAGTCGCATCCGAGATCTCCTCGAGAGAGATATCAGCTTGTTCACGGTAATGCAAGTCATGCTAGTTCGTCGAGTCCCGCCTTGCAAACGTCGACCCCTCCGTATGTGGGAGTTCAACCCGGAAGGACTGCGAGCTATTCAGCACTTCCTCGGCATGACGATTGAAGAGATGTACAAATTGTTCTTCGAATCACAAATAAGGTGTCCGGAGACCACCGAGGATGCGGGTCTAAGCTGCAATCGTCCAGATACCCAAGTAAGTAGTCCTTCGGCCGAACACGTTGTCTCTTTATTTATCACAACATCATTTTGAAAAGTCGCTCTTTGACCAGGACTGGGTAAAAAAGGCGAAGATGATCAGGTGTTCGGCCCCCCTTCCCAAAGGCTCAGCAGATCCAGTACTGGCCAGAATGCTTGAGCTTGCGCCTTATCAGGCGCCTCGGGGAAGAAAGGGGGAATAAAGAAGCTGGCAGCCTCGCTCATTATTCATCAAACCAGGGGAATTAAGCGCCTCATGAATGAGGATAACCGGGGAAAATCTGAAATTTCCTCCCTGTGGAAGGAAGAGGACCACCTCAAGACTTGGAAACAATGGTTTCCAAACGAGGGAAGAAATCTTCGCCAGAGGGTCCTCGCCTTGAGGAGTACCCTTGCCGCACAAAGGTGCCCAAGAGATCAGCCCTCCACTGAGCTGTAAGTAAACAAAAGTACTTAATAGTAAAAATATCCTGCTTTACTTCTGAGGACAATAACCGAAGCATATATCTTGTAGTTCGGATCATAGCCCTTCTCGACAGAGTTCGTCTTTGGGGGATATTTTTCCGGAGATGACACAGAGCGAAACACCTCCCCATGCCTCCCCACCTCATGAGGCGGGCGACCCTAAGGTGTCGTCACAGAGGATTTCTCCTGATCCGCTAAGGCCAGGGGTAACCTCTTCACACCCCACAAGTCCGGAGTATTGGCTCCTAAGGAGAAAGCAACAAAAGAGGTCGGGATCATTCCAAGTGCGCCAATTCACGGCCTTGTGAAGGATCTTCCGAGCAAGCGGCTATCTCGTGCGCATCCTACGCTAATGGGTACGGTGGTTGAGAGGATTTCATCCGCCGAAAGCGGGCTGCAAGAAGCTTTTATGAGCCTGCTAAGAGGCTTTGAGGTACGCAAAGTAGTATATGTTTTTCATGGTCCCGCACACACTAGGTGTGCCATATGCAGATAGTAGCCCCTGAGACTCTGGTTGCTGTTGAAAACGGCGGCAAACAGAGGATCATAGTCCCTGGTAATAATCATGTCGCCTTCATGTGCACGTGGCTGAAGGTCCGGTGGCTAGCCGGATTGGTGAGTTTGCCGAGCTGAAGCGGCAACTTGATGCGGCAGATGCCGACATCGTGCTTGTCAACAAGCGGCTTGACGAGGCACATGTATGTGATTTCTCCGGTGATCAACACATAGTAAGAGGAGCATGCATGATGCTAGTAGCTTTAATAGGTTGCGACTGCAGATGGAGCTGCCGTATGGAGACCGCTTCAGTGGAACTTGCCCGAGCCAAGGAACAAAGCGGGAAGAGTGATGTGGCGCTCTAAAGGCGGTCAAGAGCCGAGAGCCGAACAGGTCGCATTGCCAATGCAAGGATAAAATAGCCAAGATGGCCGTTGAGCTGAAAGATGCCGCCGACCGTTACGAGCTTCTTGAGAAGGAAAGCCGAGCGAAGGCGACGGACCAGGAGAAGGCCATGGTAGCAGCCAAGGAAGCCCGCTCTAAAATCAGAGCGACGAAGGAGGAGCTGCGTCAAGCTGGATATATAGCGGCTAGGAAGCCCTTTTTGTTGCGGACGAAGTTCGGAGATCCGAAGTATGCCCTTCTCGATCAATTATGGAGTTCTGCGGACGCGTACGTGGATTTGGCAGCGAGTGCTGCTGATGCGGCCAAGTTTTGGAAAGATCAAAAAGATCGTGAAGTGGAAAAGCTGTTTTGGTCGCAGTCAATGTTCCGGTGCGCCCGCTGGTGTTAAATGAGCGAATGACCGAGTGGGCCGAGCTCCATAGGTTGTCCGGGCTTGCCATGAGGTCTGTTCTGGATCATCTTTGGCCGGAAGGACCAAGGCCGAATAATTATTTTTGACTTAGTGCAACGATTCCTTGGTGTTGTGCCGCATATCGACGCTATGAAGAGGTCGGCGTGCATAGAGGTGCGCTGGATGGCCCTTGCCCGTGTCAAGACATCTTGGCAGAGATGGAGGCCACCGCTATTGCAACCTGCGAGTTTGGCCGTGAGGTCGAGTATCGACAAAGCACTACTTTGAAGAAGTTCTCGAAGGCGCTCGTTTAATAAAGGCTCAGTGCTCGAAGAGTATCATGTTCTAGTGACATGTATCTCCATTGTAAGGACAATGTTATTTGAATTGTAAAGGTTGTGTTTATACTTTTGCCTGAAAGTATTACTATGCCTCCTGCGCGGTCGTTTATATATATATATATATGACAAATTTTTCCTACTACAAGATTGTAGTTACTCCCACTTTTGTTTCATACGTTCTAGGTAGTATCTATCATATCGAGAGTATGTATGCGTAGTATGTAGTATGTAAGAATGTTTAGGTAGTATATATACTATTTTTATGTAGTATGTAGTATATTTTGAGCATACTCCTTTTTACGCATAAATATGTACGTATTTCATAAATATTATAAAAATATGGGCTCACATACAATTTTTTTCACATAATTCGCTTTGGAGTATCTTAGATATAGTATATGAGCATACTAAAAGTAATAAAGTAGAGTATATACTACCACATTAGAAGTATATGAGAAAATGGGTATAATTACACCCTGGCATTAGTAGGATGCATTTTCCATATATATATATATATTTTCTGCTACAGGTAACCCCTCGCCCCTATATACAACGCCCTCGATCAGAAACAAAAAAAAGAAAACCTCTTATCCACTGCCCATCCCGCAGCCTCCCGATTCACCTCCACATTCCACCGCCGGGTGCCGTCCCCCGCAACCCTCCCCAGCTCCGGCGGCCTCCTTCCCCCACTCAGGCCGCCTCCCTCCCCAGCTCTGGCGGCCGCCTTCCCCCGCTCAGGCCACCTCCCTCACCCGCTCAGGCCGCCTCCCTCCCCAGCTCCGGCCGCCTCCCTCCCCAACGCCGGCCTCCTCCCCAGCACGCCGCCGGCCGGCCTCCCTCCTAGCGCGCCGCAAGCCGGCCTCCTCCCAGCGCGCCTCCGGCCGGCCTCGCCTCAAGCGCGCCGCCGTCCGACCTTCTCCCGAGCGCGCCGCCGGCCGGCCTTCTCCCAGTGCGACGTCGGCTAGCCCTCCCTCCAGCGCGCCGCCGTCAGCCAACTCTCCCAGCATGCTACCGCCCCGCGCCCTCCCTCAGCGCGCCACCGAGCGCCCCATCTACCACCAGTACCGCTGCCGTCCTGTCCCCACTTCGTCGTCGCTGCACACCATCGTGGTGGAGGCGCAGCACCGCCTTCGAGATGCTCCACCAGGTTCTCCTCCAGCGCTAACTCGAACTGCCGCGCATCGTCCTTCGAACAGCCGGGCCTCCTGTCCCCGAGCTGGCAGTCCCCTGTCCTCCGGCAGGGCTTCGTCTCCGGCCGTCACCGTGGCGCACAGGTCGTTCACCACTGGCACCACTGGCCGTTCACCGTCAACACTCGTGGCCGTTCAACGACTCTCCTTTGCGACATATGTTTTCTGGATTTATTGAAATATGTAGAGGTAAGCAACGTGACAAGTTCAAGAGCATTGAGATTAACATACACTACTCTTCTAATCCCTACACTGCTTACTTAGTACTAGTTCCAATCATGCCCTGTACAAAAAAGGAAACATACACTAGGTGTCACAGTTCACTACGGATTTTATCATCAGTTCATGATTAATCACAGAAAAAAGATCAATGTGTGTTACTGCCATGGGAGGCTCCCCTGCTGGATGTCGGTGCCGAAGGGGCATCCCCGCGGCCATAGACTTCTCTTCTCTCCTGCAATTCAAGGTTGATTTCCCTCTTAAACATTCACACAGAAAGAATAGAGCTACTCCGTACACATTGTGGGCCGGCGTCAGAACATGTTATACTAATTAGTAAGTTCAGGAACTATGTTCTAAACTGAAGCATTTGTTCTTTGAGCTTAAATGCATTTATTCCCTGAACATAAACGGGTTGGTTCTCTGAACTTAAGTGTGTGCATTTTGTGTGTATTGGAGTATCACATATATTCAGTTTTGCTGTTGGATTTGGGCCATCGTAGTGACTATTGAGCTTACTTTTCGGCGCGGGTCATGGCTTAGCTGCGGCACGCCTCACATTGCTTCTACTCGCTGGACTAGTCGACCTACAAGAGATCAACTCAAACAAAAATACCCAAGGTGAAATTAAACTGAATTAGTGATGCTTGATGAAAGCCTTAAGTCCGATCCCAATAGCTGAGGGCGTTCATCTCCGCCATGGACGAGGTCAGTTCAACTTCACTTACTACACCTATTGCCACTGAAAACTGAACTCTGATTACTGCCACTGATTTCTTGTACTGCCTTCCATGAAATAACCTGACAAAAGAATACTGGACATTGTGCACTAAGATGAAGAAGTGTTGTCAGTACATGATTTTTTTGTAAAAAACGTCAATTCATGAAAAAAGCAAAAACACAAATAGACACTGTTCTCTTGTCCGTTCGGTATGTATTCAATCATCAGTTCAAAGAGAAGAAATTCCTTTTTATTCAATGTGTATTCTATCGTCAGTTCGGTGTGTATTTTTGTTCTTTGTTCTCCGGTACACAGAGAAGAAAATATCGTCAGTGCATGAAAAGAGAGTTTCTGCACTAAACTCAGTATTAGTTTGGTGTGTATTCTGTTGTCAGTTTGGTGTGTAAAATTTATTCATTCTCATGATTTTATAAAACCGCATGCACTCTCTGTACAACTAAGTTCAGTCAGAAAGGCATTTTGTAAAATGAGTAGACCTAGCGCATAGGACATGGTGAGGATCCCTCCGTTCATGAACATGACTGAATGATTGGTACCTCACTTTTCCAACACATGCACACATACTGGTTCGAAGGAAAAATGGTTTTAATTAAAAGCAATGACTAGTACGAATTAAAAACAATGATCAGTTTGAAATAAAAGAAATGATTAGTCTGAAATAAAAGAAATGATAACTTCAAATTAAAAGATGCCACTACATCGTCCAGCCGCCACACGGCCTCTGTCGTCGCGGTCCGCCCGGTGACGTGCACCGTCATCCATGGTGGCCTGTGCCACCACCACAGCCACCCGTCCTCGAACGCCCTCACCGACGCCTTTAGTTCAATCCACCTCCCCTTTCTAAAAATCTTTTCCTTCAGTTCCACTGTACCTAGAAAATCAGTTAAATCCATCTCCCTATTTCTGAAAAGACATCAATTCAGTATGAAAAGGAACATAATAAGTTAACTTTGCAAGTCCATCAGTTCACCTTGAACAAAATACATAAGTGCACCGTCAAGTTTTCCATCAGTTCACTTATAAAAAAACAGGAAGTTGGTTTTGTAAAGAAAACCGGAGAACCAATGGCAGTCTAGAAGTTCAGTGGGTAACTCCAGGCAAGTGCACTCGTTAGAAAATTTTGGGTTTCCTATATTTTAGAGACTACAGAAATTGAGTTTGCTATGTTTGCATTATTTAACGTGTATGTATGATGTATTAAATTCCAGTGCAAAATTAGTGAAGTTCGGCACAATTTCTACTATAAAATACAGTACAACAAGCAATTCTTTTGAGTGTTTTTACACAACCAATGATGTTGGCGTTTCACTTCCAAGGATGCAGTCCTGTGGTATAGCAACTTATTAACTAGAAATAATATACATCAGTTCAAAAATACTTGCCATAAGTAGTTAGGAGTTTATTTGGGGTGGTTAGCAATTCGGTAACTAGAAAAAGGATACATCAGTTCAAATATACTTGCCATAAGTATTTGACTACTGACCTGAGAATTAAACATGATGCTCAGTGTATTCTCTCAATCTTAGTTGTCTTGCCTCATATGAAAAAATAGTGTTATATTATATGGTGCTAATTTACATCAGGTCAAGATGCATCCTTTTCATCAGCTCAAGATCATTTGGTTCAGTTATTTCTTAATAAAACTTTGAACTGAAAACATGAATAAAGGTGCAACCTTCTGGCTGCCCTCGGCGATGCTCCCCGCCACCACTCCGCCTCGTCCCGGTGAGTGGTCTGGCACCGCTGCGTCCACGGTCCAACACCGTCGGCCGAGGCCATTCACCGTTGCCTCGTTGTGAGTTCGCTGTCAAGAACAAGCTTGACCACCTACAGTCCCCGGTGGTCGCCTTGGCCGCCCTCGACCACGAGCTCATCCACCATGGTTACTGGCAGTCGTCGAAGTGGAGCGCGGACAACAGTCCAAGTAGAATCGTGGCCACCATCTTTACCACATGCTGCACAGCCGTCCAAGTTGAGCACACACAACAGTCCAGGTTGATGCATGATCCCCATTCCTTCTTCCCCTGGGTGACCCTCCACTGTTTGTTGAAATGCCTACAAGAACTATAACTACTATTTTCCATCTTTCTCTTCTTTTTTAAACTGAACCTAAACACCTGTACTACTATCTCATCTGCTAAAAATGAAGACGTCGTCTCAAATGTGTGGAAAGAATTGCATTGTACTTTGTGCTTGTGAGTTGCTCAAATGATTTTTTGCTGTTGTTCATATTTGCATGTGAAATAGTTTATGTAAATTATGTGGCTAGTATAGTTCAGAAAAAAGTGTGGAGATGACAAATCTTTTTTCGAAACGGGGAGATGACAAATCTAAAGTTTACTTTCCAGGAACTTTGCTTGGAACACCTGGACAGGTCAAAAATTGGGGCACGTTCAGTACAAAAAAATGTGGAGATGAAGTAAATTTGAAACTTTGCAGGGGCTGGGGGTACTTCACTACTAAATGAACTTTGATTCAATATGTACTAGATGTTCTTGTACTAATGCTCAACAACAAGTCCATGTATTACTACATGAGAAGTACAAAAATTACTGCTAGTGAGTTCATTTAAATCACGACGTCTGAATTGGGGTCAGCCCCTGCCACCATGCTCCTACACGGCCGGGTGGTCAGGATGATTAGCAGTACGTACACAAAACATCAATGTTTGCTTGATGGCCATTCCTCATCTACATACTTACGTAAGATGCATACATCTATGCACGTGTGTTGATGAATTGGTTTACTAGTAGAACCTTGTAAAGATATTCCCACTTTACTGTATACACGTAGATTTTTGAAATTAGTGTCTGCTGGTGTGGCTCATATGCTTGAACTTACATCTATCAAAAAAAAGACATGTTAATTTCATGCACGGCCGCCGCGGTCGTCACTGACGGTGAGACGGTTGCTTGAGTGTGTAGGAGTACTATGTAGTTGCAGATTAGCTATTACTCTCACTCGACATGGTTTGGAGGAGTGCTACCTAGTTGCACATTGTATTAGGTGTTTCTCTTACTGCTCTGCTGCTGATTCTTGGACACAGTATACTTTCTCGTGCGTTTCATCAAATAGAGCACATGAAATCTAAGTCAGTACTCAGTAATGTCAATTTTGTGATGCATCTTCTTTCCGTTTAGGACCTGCACTCGTTTTGGCCAAGGAACCATCATCGGGCAGCAGGGTGTCCCCTGAGTTCTGTGCAACAATGGTCCTTGAACTCGGTAAGCCTTGCACAGATAGCCTGTGCAATGATGAATGCATGAAGATCTTTCCAGGTCCTGGCGACTGTGAGAAAGGCAAGTGCTTATGCGACTTTTTCTGAAGAAGAAAGGCCTAGCTTAACTGGCGTAGCGGTACTCAAATCAGGTGTCGATGTTGTGGAGGCATTGGATCTTTCCCTAGTTGCTTGACTCCAATAATTATGCCTTTTGAGATTGTACCATTTGGTCGTCCTTTGGCCTTGTATCGAACTTCTAGTCATCTTGTTACATCAGTTCAAAAGCATAGAGGTGGTAATGCTGTAGCGATCTTGTCCGCGGCCAGATGGATCTTGTTTTGTTTAATGTTGTTTGATGTTCGTAGATACACGTAAAAGTTCGCCTTTATAGCCTGAAAAAAATTTAGAGAAGGAAAAAAGTTCAAAAAAAGAAACCTGTGATGTGTAGCTTTTCTTGCTTGTTTTTAACTTCATGGGAAAGAGCTTTTGCTCAACAGTTGTATGAACTTATGCATGACCATGGAAGTAGAAGAAAACAAACATCAAGTCTAGCTGGTGGATGTGGAGGTGATTTGTGTATGTAAAATCACATGTGCTTTTCTCTCCAATTGATTGTTTGTCAAAGGTAGCATGTGGAGTGATTTTTGTATCTAAAATCATTTGTGATTTTCTCTCCAATTGATTGTTTGTTAAAGGTAGCGAGGAGAAGCTACAGGAGAGAAGTGTGTATGATCGTGGAGCTGTGCATGTTGTATGTAATGTTTGTTGTAAGTGTGTGAACAGAAAGGAAAATGATGTATGTTCATTGATGAAAGTTCAATGTAAATTAATTGTTCACATGGATAGATTTTTTAGCTATGGTGTAGCAGTTCAACATCTATTATATCATCAATGCATAAAAAAACACGTACAAAGTTCAATATGTGTATAGAGAAATTTGATACCAGTTCAAAGAAAAACATAGCATCAGTACTCAATATGTGTATAAAGAAACATCTACAAAGTTCTGTACAAGAATAGGGCGATGACTTTTGTGTTGAGGTCGGTCCTATGGGTAATATGATTCATGTACATGTATTATGTGTGGAAAAAATTTCTGTCAAATGAAAGGAAAAATGGTTTAATTGAAAATATTGATCAGTACAAGTTAAAAACGATGGTCTGTTTGAAATAAAAGAAATAGCAGAAATTCAAACTGTAAAAGTTCAAGCAAAAAGAAATCCGATGCAATTCAAATGGGAAAAGTACAAGTCGTAAAAAAAGAGAAGTCCAGAACACCATTATAAAAAAATGTTTAGTTCAAAAAAAAGAATAAAAAACATTTTCTTTCTGAAAAAAATATCATCAAGTTCAATGATATAAACCATGCAAGTACAGAGGCGACTATACAATAAAACCGTTGAAAACTTACGAGCAAAAATATTACCCAGAACAGAGTAAAGTCTAGTATGTTAAAACACGCTCAGTACAAAAACCATATGGACATCAGTTCAAGTACTCTTTTTTCGGAACCTTTCAAAATTAGTCTCTGAAGAATACATCAGTACAAATGCACACATAGATCAGTACAAGTACTCTGTTTTTTCTGACGGGAAAACAGCACGATGGGTCTCACCGTAATCCAAATTACTCTTCAACGGTTGTGAATTTGAGAAAACGTTCAACATGACTAAGTTTTCTATTTTCGATATCTTTCCAACGGTATATTATTTGCATCATTTCGACAAACTTTTAAAAAAATCATGTTCAAAATCAAATTTGACCGTATTCAAATTTGTTTTTAAACCGTAAGGAATTAGAAAAACATTTCAATATGAAAAAGTTGCGCATTTTTCATAGCTTTCCAACGCTATATCATTTGCATCAATCCGACAAACCGTTTGCAAAAAATCGCGAAAATACTTTTCGCCCAGAATTTTGCCGTTTTTCAAATTACTTTTAAATCGTATAGAATTAGAAAAAGCAATAGATATATGAAAGATGCGGATTTTCACTAGCTTTCCAACGCCATCTTATTTGCTCAATTCCGACAAACCGTTTGAAAATTGAGTCCAAAATACCATTCACGTTTTTGGTTTTGAAAAAAACGGATTTTTCAAAACTGCTCTTGAACCATAATGATTTTGCAAAAACGTTCAATATACTTGAAATATAGTTGTCAAGAGCTTTCCAACGATATATTACACGCCCCGTTCCGATAAAAAAATTGCAAACATTGTTTGAACTAATAAAGACGATCTGCTAAACAAAACTGAAAGCATCAGTTCAACCGCTTCGAAATCATCAGTACAACCACCTGAAACTTTCAGTTCAAGTAGTATTCTGTTACGCGTAACAGAATAGCCCAGATGTATATATATATATATATATATATATATATATATATAGGGAAAATAGATACTACCACGTAGTGGTAGTTACCACCACCCTTACTGCCGTCGGATGCCATCCATGTGTGGAAGCTGATTAACGGGTCACGGTTTTGGAAGTAGCTAGATTTTCTCAACCCGATTAAATATCCAGCCGCACCCTCCCGATTTATATGGCTAGTTTTATCATATATAACTACCTCGAGTCAAAGCAAATGAGGCTAGCCTTTAAAATATATCCAGCGGTTGCTTGTGACCGCCGCTGGCGTCATGTTTCACGGGAGGTAAGCATATGGAGTTATTACGGTGATCCATCCCCAAAACACATATGTTAATCTTTGCTCCATCTTTTTTTTGTGGGGTAATCTTTGCTCCATCTTGCTCTACTTCTCTAGATTTAGCATATGTACGTGTGACCTATGGATGCCAAGACCGGTGCTCATGCTTCAGATCAGGACTACACAATCAGAAAAAAAAAGAGGCCCATCTGCAACGGATTTTTTGTCTTTCGTGATCCATATGCTTGGAAAATGTGAATAATTCATCTTTTATCTGTTAATTCCAGGTTGGGGACAAGATATATACACATGCACGGCCTTCATGCGAGTTTTATCCCTGAAGTGAGACAGGCGGCATCACGCGTACATACACCGGCCCTATCATCGACGACAACATGGCGTTGATATCCGTGGCCGGGCGCATTCTTGCTTTCCGGGACATCACTCGTCCGCTGTTGTTGCCGGGCTACCAAATGCTAATACTAATTCTTTAATATTTTGTTGGATACTTTTCAACATTTCAAAGTACGTCGTGATCCGATCTGTGGTCGTGGCGACGCCGACGACATCCACCAACTATGTTGGCTCCGCACTTGCACCACATACTGTTCAGTACTGCTCCGGCACTTCTGACATACCTGATGATGGTGAGAAGTGGAGTCACATGGTAGAGGGACGTGATTGCTCCAGCATGGCGGCGGCGGCTGCACCGACGTACGTCCGATCACAGATTAAGAGTTGCTAAACAAAGTCCAGGATGATAAGATGAGCACATGACCGGAGGAAACAAGAGAATAAATTGTATATGATCGTTTGATGTCACGTAGAGGTCGATGGACTCATGGATGAACTACTTACATTATCTGTGTAGTACATCAATGTGTATATGTTGGCTCCGTATCTTTAATTTGTTGTAGCAAGATATAATACTACATACCAATATTTCTTGTAGCAAGAGATAATACTACATACTTTTTTTCGCGAGATAATACTACATACTACCTTTTAATTATTATACTCCATACTACTTTTCTTACATATACTCTCTTTCTGTAATCTACATACTCCCTTTCTCTAATATACATACTATATGCGTGCATGTGAGAGTGCCTGGGAAATTCCACGGAATGCACGCTAACATACTACTATTACGTATACATACGCTCTCTTTTAATTCCATTGACATACTCGATCCTTGTCTTAATACTCTAAACCTCAATTAAACATCATACTCTATACTCCAATTTAAGAGCGTACATACTCTATACACCATGCCTCCAAACAACTGTAAGGCATACATCATACTTTTCATAATCTATATGACTATGGAGTACATATATTCTACTTTTTTGATATAGTATGTATAACATAGCTCAACCCAGTATACTGTATATAGAGTATATATGAAGTATATCTATTCTACTTTTCTGAAGTATATAGTATGTACCTATGATATAGCTAGACAAGTATACTATATATAGTGTATGGAGTATGTATATTGAGACTATCCAGCAGGGGTAGAATATGTATGGAACAGATATACCATAGAGTATGTATAGAATATTAGTTAGTGTAGTACGTAAGTCACGCTAGCTAACCCTTATCCGGTATTAAAAAAGCAGCTAGCACTTATCCACGCAGTGATATGCGGTGCATGCGGTCGGGCTACTAGCGTGTTGTTCAACTAACTACCGAGAGTGAAATGTTAATGGATCACTATTCATCCACTAACCCGTTTGCACATCGGTGTGGAAGGACACGTGGCACACAGATAATTAGGTGGTAACTACCACTACTTGTAGATAAAATATGTTATATATATATATATATATATATATATATATATACACATAAATACTATTCTGATCATGGGATCAGAATAATATTCTGATCACAACATGAACTTTCCGAGTAACGCGCCTGACCTTCCCCGAGTACTAGGTTGAACTTCAGCTAAAAAGTGTCCAAATGGGGCTTGCCATATACCGTTGGAAAGCTATGGACACCAATATCATGATCCAAGTTAAATTGTTGGCAAAATGTAAGCGGTTTAAGAGCAGTTTTGAAAACCGTTTTTTCTTCGTACAAAAAACGTGAATCGTATTTTCGATCGCATTTCTAAACCGTTTATCGGAATAAGGTAAATAATATTGCGTTGGAAAGCTGCTGCAAAACCGTTCCTTTGACATGTTGGAAGTTTTCTCTAATTCCCTGTGGATAAAGAGTAATTTTGAAAATCGTAAAATTTTGTAAACCGAACAGCCGAGTTCAAATTTTCAATGTAATTTCTAAACGGCTAATTCATTTGAGGCAAATGATATGTCATTGGAAAGCTTGTGAAAATGCGCTACTGTTTCATGTTAAAAGTTTTTCTAATTTGGACCGGTTTAAAAGTAATTCAGAAAACGGTACAAGTTCCACCGAGTTCGTATTTTCGAGATAATGTTTTAACCGTACGTCCGAATGCAACAAATGATACGGCGTTGGAAAGCTTGAGAAAATGCGGAACTTGTTTGTATATGTTGTTTCTCCTAATTCCGTGCAGTTTTAAGTCAAATTCGAAAATGAATAAAAACGTATTTTTGGCATAATTTCTACATACTTTATCGGAATGGGGCAAACAATATACCGCTGAAAAGCTACGGAAAATGCAAAACTTTTTTCATGTTGACGGTTTTCTCTGATTTCTAGCTGTTTTCAAGTAATTGCGAAAATGGCGAGATCATTCATTCTGCCTTTATCATGGCTAAATCGATTCTTGAAAATGCACCGCGTGAAGAACCTGAACTTCTCGGCACGTGTACTTGAACTTCACTCTGTTTTTCGCGTGCTTTTTTTTGCTCGTATATCTCTATCCACTCGTCCAAGCTCTCCATCCACTCACCGGAATTGAGCAAGTGATATACTGATGGAAAGCTTATGTAAACACGCAACTTTCCCGTGTTGATCATTTTTTCATACTCGCAACGATTTTAAAAGTTTTTCATCTAAAATTCATTCAGCATAGTAGTTGAACTTCATGCTGTTTTCACGTTGAACTTCATGCTGTTTTCACGTTGAACTTCTGTGACGTATTTTTTTTTGTACGCGCGCCTGAACTTCCCTTTGTACGAACCCGACCTTCGGGCTATCTTTGCAACTGTGGCTTCCCCCGCGAATTATTCTGATTAATAGTGTTCTATGTGATGTTAGTGTAATCTAGAAACATTTTTTAGCAACTAAATACTGGTTTTAAATAGAAATCTCGCTCGCTGGCGGATTTTGCTCTCGGGTTGTGATGAAATTGCGTTTTTTGCAATTTTACCGCCTGAGTTGTTCGACCTGAACTTCCCCTAGTGCTAGGTTGAACTTTCGTCAAGATTGCCCAAATGGGGCTTGCGGTATACCGTTGGAAAGCTATGGACACCAGTATCATGACCCAACTTAAATTTTTGGCAAAATGTAAGTGGTTTAAGAGCAGTTTTGAAAACCGTTTTCCTTCATACAAAAAACGTGAATCGATTTTCGATCGCATTTCTAAACCGCTTATCGGAATGAGGCAAATAATATGGCGTTGGGAAGCTGATGTAAACCGCTCCTTCCACATGCTGAAAAGTTTTCTAATTCCCTATGGTTAAAGAGTAATGTGGAAAATCGTAAAACTTCGCAAACCGAACAACCGAGTTCGTATTTTAATTGCCATTTCTAAACACCTAATCCAATTGAGACAAATGATATGGCATTGGAAAGGTTATGAAAATGTGCTTTTTTCTCATGTTGAAAGTTTTTTTTAATTTTGAATGGTTTAAGAGTAATTTAGAAAACGGTACAAGTTCTACCAAGTTTGTATTTTCGATCTATTTTTTTAATCATATGTCCGAATGTAGAAAATGATATGGCGTTGGAAAGCCTGAAAAAATGCGAAACTTTTTGTTATATATTGTTTCTCCAAATTCATTACGGTTTTTCGTTGATTTTGAAAATGGCTAAAAATGTATTTTCGCCTTAATTTCTACAAACTTCATCGGAACGGGGCAAATAATATACTGTTGAAAAGCTACGAAAAATGCGAAACTTTTTCATGTTGATGGTTTTCTCTGAATCGCAGCCATTTTCAAGTAATTTCAGAAACGGCGAGATCACTCGTTCTACCTTTATCGTGAAACAGATTTGTCGAAAATGCATTGCGTGAAGTACTTGAAATTCGGTGGCATTTCTGCCTGAACTTCACTCTGTTTTTCATGTGCTTTTATTTTTGCTCGTAGCGCTTTATTCATTCACCGGAATTAAGCAACTGATATACCGATGGAAAGCTGCTATAAACACGTAACTTTTCGTGTTGATCAGTTTTTCATACTCGCGACGGTTTTAAAAGTTTTTATTGTGAAATTCATTCAGTGTAGTAGTTGAACTTCCCGCTGTTTTCACGTTGGACTTCTGTGACATATTTTTGCTTGTAATTTTGCCATCCATTTTGTCGATTGTTACACAAATGATATTCTTTTGTACAAACCTCTCTCACAATTTTTTTAACTTTCTCCACCGAGGACTTGAACTTACACAAATGATATTCCTACCGTTTTGAAGTAAATTAGAAAACGACGAGATCATGATTGCCGCCTTCATCGTGAATGGAAATACATTGCGTGAAGTAGTTGAACTTCTCGAGCATGTCTGTTTGAACTTCACTCTAATTTCTTATGTGCTATTTTTTGCACTGCGTGAACTAGTTGAACTTCTTGGGCATGTCTGTTTGAACTTCACTTTGTTTCACTTTATTATATTTTTATATGAAATACACACCATGTAGTACGTGAACTTCCCGTTGTTATCACTTTGAACTTCTTTCTGGTTTGAGAGAATTGTTTTAAAACACAAAAAACAACATATTTTTTTATGTATTTTGGACATCTAAATGCACGGTGAACCTCTCTCACAAGAATATTTGAACTTTCCCTCGCCGAGCACTTGAACTTCTAGCAACCATTTTTACGCTTATGAGATTGTTTTCAAAAGTGCAAAAAATGGCGTTGTGCTTTTTATTTTCTGAAAAGGTAAATACTAGGTTTTAATAAACTCAGAACTTCTGTGTTATTTCAATTTGAACTGCACCTTTTTATATTTTGGGTAAAGAATTGTATCCAATTTTTATACGGAAAAAATCGAACATGGAAATACAAGATGAGCCTCTCTCGTAAGAATTTTTGAACTTCCCCAAACAGAGCACTTGAACTTCTTTCAACAAACCTTTAAACTTTTAATTCTCTATACTTTTATTCTCATTTGAAATGCATTCCTTGCAGTAGTTGAACTTCTCGTCGTTCTCACCTTGAACTTCTGTCACGTATTTTTGTTCAACCTCTCCCACACAAGAATTTATGAACTTTCTCAAGTCGAGCACTTGAACTTCTAGCAACAAAACTTTATGCTTTGCATTTTCATTCTTTTTTTAATACAAAATGCACACCGTGTAGTACGTGAACTTCTGGGAGTTATCAATCTGAACTTCTCTCAGTTACGTGAAAATATCTGATTTTTTATGAATTTTAAGAATTTCTCAATCCTTTTTTTATGAATTTTGAAGCGCTCTATTTTTAAAAGTTAAAATTCTTATTATTTAATTTTTGAACTTCTTGTTTACATTCTTTAATAACGAGGAAAATCTGAGTTTTCTATAATCATCGATCTTCTCCATCTTTTTAATATGGACTTCCTGGTTTTATTTCTTAATCTCTTTTGTGAAATTTTGAAAATCTCTATTTTTAAAAGTTGAACTTTTTGTTATTTATTTTTTGAACTTCTTGTTTCCATTCTTTAATAACGAGGAAAATCTGAGTTTTCTATAATCATCGAACTTCTCTATCTTTTTAATATGGACTTTCTAGTTTTATTTCTTTTAGTAACGGAAAAAAATCCTACTTCCTGGTTTCCATTCTTTAATTTTTGAACTTTCTCGGGGCGAGCACTTGAACTTCTATTAATAAAACTTTTAGCCTTTGCCTTTTCATTCTTTTTTAATATAAAAATGCACACCGTGTAGTACGTGAACTTCTAATAGTTTTTAATCTGAACTTCTCTTGGTTACGTGAAGTATCAGGGTTTTTATAGATATTGAACGGCTCTACCTTTTATTTTGGACTTCTCAATTTTATTTCATATAAAAGGAAATAATTCTAGTTTTCGATATGCATCGAACAACATCGTTATTTTATTTTGGACTTCTCAATTTTATTTTATTAGTAGCAAGGAAAATCTGAGTTTTTAAATTCAAACTTCTTTGTTTTCTTAATCTGAACTTCTCTGGTTTTTTCTTGAAACACTGAAAATCAAAATGATCTGCTACTCTAAATTGAACTTCTAGGTTTTTATTTATTTTTTATTATGAATGAAGTACTTTGTTAGTTTAATTCAAAGTTCTTTGTTTCTCTTAGATCGGGGATCCGAATTTCTTCATTTTATTATTTAGTAATGAGAAAACATCTAAGTTTTTTTAACCTTTGAACTTCTCTTTTTTTTTTTTACTTTGACCGTAGAAAAATATGGTCTTAAATAAGCAAACAATTTTCTAGTTTTGCAAATTTGAACTTCTTGGTTTTTTGACCTTCTCAGTTATTTCAAATTGAACTTCTACGGTTTTTGACCTTCTTGGTTATTTAAAATTTTCAAACTGGTCATATGAGCAAACACGAAAAAGAGCACAATCATCCGTCCTAGAAAAAACTCAAATTTTTAACTAAGCTGGACGTTGAAAATATGTTTACTCTTTGAAACTTTTGTAGTAAACATGGCCTTTTGACGTAAGTGTGTTTGACCTTCTTTCTAATTGCTGTGGAATTATTGAACTCTTTGCAAGAAAAACTATTTGTACTGTACGTTGGAAACTAAAGTAAATAAATTCAAAAAACTGAAATAAATAAGTTCATTTATTATAACCTTAATTAACATATAGGGGACAACATTTTTCACCCAAATGGATAAAAATAAATGTCCAATTGAAACACTATGTTTTCTTCTTCTTCACACATTTCCTATCCACTCACCACCACACGTCCTTTCCCCATCTTCTTTTTCTTCCTTGCCACAACAAATCCAAAGAAGCAACAATGCGCAAGTTGACTGTTTTAGGTCTGCATCCCTAAGAACATGTTGACAAAAATCACTGCGGGTAAACTCGTACACATGCTACAGGAAGTTTGTTTTGAGGCGCACGCAGTGCACACACTGCCTCGTTCCGTATTGCTCCAGTCCAAAACACCATCATGTATGGAAGCGTGATATGCTGTAGCAGTGACGACAAGGACAAGGACACCATGACCTACATCTAGAGGAGGTCGTGACCTTCATCCAGAGGAGGACGTGACCTACTGAGCGACAGAGTGTAGGATTTTGAAGATACAAGCTTTTGAGCAGAACGGAGAGCAAAAAATTCACAAAATAACTGAACACTTGAACATCAAACAAGACGAGCAACCTGCGATTTATTCTTCTTTCTGAGATGTCTTTTTGTACTGAGAATTAAAAATGCTAGAAGAATATGAAGCGCACTCCATCTTCTTTCTGAACTTTTGCCTGTAGATATATCCTTGCCCATGTAATTTTTTCCTGCATTGACATGCACACACAAGCAGGCGACATGGAATGTGGGGAGGTTAGCAGTAGCGGAGGCCTTGACCTGAATAAAGGCAGTGAATGCCACTTGAACGGCCTGAGGTGGCGGCCCCTAAGGTTCATTTCGCTTTCATCAACCTCTGAAGAATGCAAAACAAAAAACTCAGAATTTAGAAGCAAGACATGGGATTACCATCCATTGCTTTCTAGTTTGAGAAATAAGTACAAACATCTTGCTGCCACACATACCACTTTTTTCAGCTACGAATGATGATTGGAGGAAAGATGAAAGGAAAATGTAGGCTCACTCGTCACTCCCGTAGCACCTCTGTATGTCCCGTCCTATTTATACTCTATGCACAACAAGGAGGAGCAGCGTCAGAATGGCCTGCTTGCCACTCGGGAGGATGGAGCAGGTGGGGAGTTGGCTGGGTTGGGGCGGTAGAGGAGTTCGCAAGCTGCTCCATGGGGTTGGTCGAGCCAGTGCAAGGTGCATCATAGGATGACGCTAGCTAACTGAAGATGGGGACGTGGCAGAGGATGACACTAGCTAACTGAAGACGAGAGCAGCTACTGCAGTTTACATGCATGCGAGGTAGCATGGAAAGTAGCGCAGGCTGAAGGGCCATGCCGGCTGCATACCGCGGAGGCGCGGGGCTGTGGCTGCCATTGGTGGACTTGCGCACACGGTCTAGTTGAACTACCGTGCAGAGCAAAGGTCAGCGGCACCCCCATGGTGAAGAGCGCGCTGGAGCAGAGTGTGGCCATGCTGTAGGAGGGCGGGCGGGAGAAGAAGACGGGCCACGCCGGAGGAGCGGTTTGGGGCGGGTGGCATGTAGGTGGACAGGGCGGAGGGCGACGAGGGCGGTTGTTGGGGCAGGCGGTGGTGGAGGTGGCCGGGGCGGCGGTGGAGAAACTCGACCAAAGCAGCGGCCGGCGGCGCGCGGCGCGCGGGGAGGCGGTGGCACGCGAAGGAGCGGGGGTTTGGCAGTGCACGAGGGGAGAGGGCAGGTCCGGCGGCGCATCGGTAGGAGGCGGGGACGACGGCGCGCCGGAAGGAGGCGGGAGTGGTGGCGCGCCGGTAGTAGGCGGGTAGGTAGCGGCCGCGATGGGATCGGGGAGAGGTTGGGGATCGGGGGTGGACGAGCGGTCGTCGGTGGGATTTTTTTTTCAGCGGGTCGGAAAGTTTAGGAGGGAGCAGTCAGGCCCTTATAGGACTTGCTGTGATCCAAATAATTATTCTAATCCTGAGATTAGAATAGTGTCTTGGTCCATTAAGGAAGTGGTAGCGCGGCGAACAAGGCAATCAGATTATATTGTTTTAACACTTTCACTTCACCATAGGAGTTTGACAGTGGGGCTACTATATAGCCCCTGGTATTTCCGTACTCATCCGGACCGGCGTCGTACATGACCGGAAAACCCGCCGTTAATGCGGAGGAATCCCAAAGATTCCGCTTAATTCATCGAGTGGTGACCGGTCTCAAGCGCTTTATCATGACAGTATATTTTTCGGCTTTCTCTCGAGGTGCTCCTCCGGATGAACCAGGGCACAATCGCAGTAGTTCTCCCGGTGCCACCTTAGCCGATAGAGCGGAACGTAAGGTAGCAACACATGAGAGCCGGGCAAACCCTACATTTGACCAAAGACATGATTCGAAGCTGATGCATATAAGGCAAAACTCACGACGCCGAACACTCCCTAAGGTATTCGATCTTTATAACATATACCAGGCTGAGCAATGCCCTTGATAATGAACCCCGAGTGTCCAGGTACGTGCCTTATTCTGACGTGGCTAAATGCCAATAACGTCAGCATCCTTCCTCGGCTATACTGAGTGTCTGGAGGATTTGAAGCAACAAAAGACAGTGAGAAAGGTTAACACAGGGTCTTAATCTAAAAAGAAACCATTGAGCGGGTCCTCGCGCACGTCTGCTTCAGATCTCCGTTGTGCCGTATCCTGGAAGGGTGTAGCACGGTTGTCATCTGTAAAAGAGAAGAACCTAGGTGAAAGTTGTCGTGCGCAAAATTGGTTATTCTCAATAAACCATTAGATTCAAGGTAAGTAAAGTTGAGGCGAACTAGTCCTTTTTACACGCGGGAAGCCCCTGGTACCGCCTATGGGATTATAACACTACTAGGAAAAGGGCTAAAGATAGGATTGACACTAATGGCGCATCAGGGATGTAGTGCGCCACTACTATATACTAATGGCGCACTATTTGGTGATGCGCAATTATTGTGGAAGACGCTAATGGCGCACCAGACAAAAGGTGCGCCAGTAGTGATATTTTTTTTTCATTTTTACATACATACTAATGGCGCATCCGGCCGAAGTGCGCCATTACTAGTTCTAACTCATAATGGCGCACCAGACAAGGAGTGCGCCAGTACTGTATTCTTTTTATTCATTTTTTTGCAAAACTACTAATGGCACATCGTGTCATAGTGCGCAATTACTAGTTTAAACTAGTAATGGCGCACTACTACGCGGTGTGCCATTAGTATATATATATTTTGCACTATACACGACTATCTCTCTAAGCACGGATATCTCATGAGGCAGGTAGTCCACGGATTTTCTGGATGCGTAAGGTGCATGGATGACACAACGTATCGCCAGCTAGATAGAGATCCCGGGTCTTCGAAAACCGTGTTCATGGGACATCGACGTCCCCCTCGCCGCCGACGATCAACCGCACCCTCCCCCCCACCGCCGACGATCAACCGCATTCTCCTCCCATTCACGCCGCCACGACCCCGGCCCGCACCTCCCCACTCCACCGCCGATGACCCACCGCACCTCCACTCATCCTTTTTCATATTCATAAATATCTTCAAATAACAAATTTGAACATATTTTTTAAAAAATTATTACTATTTTTATAAAAAATATTATCAAGTATGATTTAAACACGTTCGAACATATTTAAACACAAATAAATATCAAACAGCATTTTATACAATCGAGAAATGATCCCTCCCCCGCTCCACCGTCACGATGACCCACTGCACCCTCCCGCTCCACCGGCCACCGACCCCTGGCCGCACCTCCCACTCCACCGCCACGACGATCAACCGCACCTCCCCGCTCCACCGGCCGCCACACCCCGCCCAAGCACCTCCCCCACTCCACCGTCCCCGATGACCCACCGCACTCCTCCACTCCACCTTTTCATATTCATAAATATTTTCAAATAACAAATTTGAACATATTTTAAAAAAAATTATCACTGCTTTTATAAAAATATTACTGTTATGATTTAAACAAGTTTGAACATATTTAAACACAAATAAATATCAAACATCATTTAAAAATGCATAAAAAATATTGGGGAGCCTCGGGATCAAACCAGGACCTCCTGGTGTGTGTTAACGTCTTGACAGTCGGGCTTGTGGGGCGGGTTCGTGTGGATTGGGTTAGGTGGAATATAACCCGAGTGATCGGCTAATTAAAAAACATTCTAATGGCGCACCTCTGGGTGCGCCATTAGTAAGCTTCCCACTCCACCTATTCTCCCTCCTTCCTCCCCACTCGACCTAATTTGTTTGCAGACACGCGCCACCTGCACACCCCATCCGTCCTCCGTCTCTCGCCTACTCCCGACCCCGCTGGAATGCACCGCCCCGCCTCGCTTCCCCCTGCCTACCATCGCAGCCTCACATCACCGCCTGCCTCAAGCGCCCCCACGCCCCCACCATCAGAAGCTCCCCTGTGCCGCCCCACGCCTGCCTCGAGCCGAGGAGGAGGACCAGGTGGAGGACGAGAGGAGGAGGAGACGACGATCGCCTAGGATCCGGCGTGGTCTTGTGCCGCCCCGAGCCCTAGGGATCCCGGCTGGCTAATCGCGGCTTCCTCCGGGTCCAAGGCGGCCGGCCCGGCTGCAGTGTCGCCTTGACCTGCAGGTGAGCCCTCCTCCACTTCCTTCTTCTTCTTCTTCCTCTTGCCATCAACCTGCTGCCTGAGTCTCGATCACCGTGCAGGCCCGTCCATCTCCGGCGAGCCCACCACACCGTTTGACAGGAAGCATCACTGTCGTCGCCGAGCCACTCCACCGGCAGCCACCATCCTCGGGCGCTTCCTCCTCAAGCAGGCCTCCCCGCAAGCGTCACCGAGCACCAAGCCACGGGTCTGCCCCCTCCACACGTCGCTGAAGCAGCAAACCCTCGGCCCTCCTCTCCAGCGAGCAGATCTGCATCCTCAACATTTTTTCCCTGGACATACCTGCCTCTTGTAATTCAAGTAACAGCCTGACAGGTGACATTTTGTTGCAATTTCTGTGTTTTGTTTTTGTTCTGAATGTGCAGCTACGCAATGTGTAGAAGTGGTATAGGCCTGTAGTTAGAACAAATCATCAATTTTTAAATTCTTTGATCTAATAACAACGAAAAAACCATGAGCCGCCACGTTTGAAGTTGTTCTTTGGTTACTAGCAACTAGCATTGCTAGATGAGTTCTTCTGCTATCTTGTGATAATTGTAGTAGATTATAGCTTGCTTCCGTTTGTCATCATAAGTTGGTTAATTCGATATGCAGTTAACTTGATCATAGTTAGTTTACCGAATTGTTTATCAAAAAGGAGATCCATCATGCACAGTGTCCTTCACTATATACTAATCTTTGTATGCCCAGGCACATTGATGCATCAGCCCTGTAAGAAGCATCGGGAAACAGAGGTTGGTTGTGGCAATTGTCACATTAGCCTTGGCGCCTCCGACCAAATGTAAGATATGCAACAAATAACGGACAAATACCTAACAGTTTTCTAGAGCTAACGAAGAGATTAAAATCTACGTGAGATATTCATAGCCATGAAGCCCAAGAGCCTGTAGTTCACTAAACTTATAGCCCAAGATCCAATTTACATGCTATACTCTTCAGCAACATTGCTTGCTAGAACTACTGTCACATGTGCACTTGGCAGGTAACACTAACTAAACCTAGCGTGCAAAAAGAATCACATGTTTTAGATCAGTATCTGCTACTACAACCTGAGGGTTTTCTTAGCTAAATTAGGCTATATTCGTTTTGTGTCAGCTCCTTGCTGTCCATGTTAACTTCTTTTCATGGTACCCATAGATTTGACTTCCAGTGTTGCTGATTCTGCAGCTTGTCAGAGACTACTATAGTGATGAGTGTCTAGCTTTTGTAATCTACACTCTTGCATAAGGATTTGCATGTGCCTTTGTACCATGAGTAATTTTGGGACTTGGGAATTGGTTCTTTCTTACTATAGTCTTGCTGCTATAGTTTGGCTCTGTTCTTGGTGGAGGTTTCATTACTTGTTTTGTGTGGCTTAGGTTATATTTCAGTGGAATTTGTGTGATATGTTTGGTCGACTATGCTCTTTTCCACCGCTTATGGTGTTGTCACTTTACAGCTTGCATGCTTGCCATACCAGGACCATCGTTGTTCCGCTGTTATGATAAACCGTTCAATTCTTTGTATGGTTCTCGCTTTTTTCTATGATGGCAAGGGACACTGGTTGCTTATGCACTAAGTTGGGTTTTATGCGTCAAACAATCCATTTTGACAAGGTTCATTGATGGGTACTTTTTTTTATTGGGTGCATTTATTTATATTATATCATATTGCTTCTATATCTCATCCACCATTGCTTGTACTAGTTTGTCAAGAATACATGTCTGTATAGCACAGAGAGCACCACAAGTTAAACACCTCGATCTATTAGTATTTGTCTGCATTTTCTCACATTCTTCTTGTATCTCAGTATTGCTTGTAGTGGTTTGTCCAAAATGTTGAATTATACTGCCTGGATATCTCATATGTGAAATAGTGACCTGAGATTAAGAAAAACAATTAAAAAAATTGTTACTAATGGCGCACTACCACGTGGTGCGCCATTAGTATAGCAGACTCTAGTGGCGCCATCGTAAGGCAAAACTAATGGCGCCTTTGCGTGGTGCGCCATTAGTATATCAGATACTAATGGCGCGCAGGTTAATGCGCCATTAGTAAAAAATACTAGTGGCGTGATACTAATGGAGCACCGGTAGTGCGCCATTAGTAGGCAAAACCGGTGCGCCATTAGTAGGCCTTTTCCTAGTAGTGTAATCAGCAAACCAATCACAGGTATGTCTAAGCTGTAACAGCTAGTGATGCACCGGACTTGTCTAGACGTGTTCGCAGTCTTGACTACTGATCATTTATTCTGGTTGGAGAGGCCGTCTAGTGTTCGGCTGTTAAAGTCGCCGCACGTTCTTCCGCGCGTAAGGAACGCTCAATATTTCTACTAACTATGATGGTGCCACGTGGACCGGGCATCTTAAGCTTAAGAGAAGCGTAATGCGATACTGCATTAAAACAAGCAAAAGCTGTTCTTCCGAGTAGTGCTTGATAGCCGCTCGGAATGGAGCGATGTCCAAGGTTAAATTTTCACTTCGGAAGTTGTCGGGGGAACCGCATACAACCTCTAGTACTAGGGAGCCCATACAGCAGGCCTCTGGTGTCAGAGTAAATGACCACGGGTAGCCTAGCCGGCTCCCCCTGGGACTTCTGAAAATATTATAAGCCAATCAAGCCCTCCAACATCCAAGACGCGGGGCCGCCCTTCCCCCGGCCGGCTGACTCTCAGGCTGGCTACCAGGAGGCGGCACGGCCCTAAAGCCTACAGGGAGAAGGCCACGAGAGGGCCGACTCCCAAGGAGCCGGCCACTAGAGGGCCGACTCATGAGCCAGCCACGAACGCCGACTCCAAGAAGCCGGCCCCAAAGAAAGCGGTCAAGGCTGCAACCTCGTAATCTGCACCCACATAACGGTGATGAGAGCAGGCGTGCTACGGTAAAGCCCGCCACCCGTATCCCGGAGGCGCTGCATAGCCACAGTCGCCGTGCAGGCGGCCATCACCCATCCGCGCGACACTGCCATACTAACCATGACGTCACCCATGACAGCGTCGATAAGACGACCCCAGGCGGCGGGCCCCTCCGTCGAGAGATGCCTGAAGGCGGCTCGGCCTCCCCAGTCGGCCTGAGATATGGCCGGCTTCCCATAGCCGGTTTGTTCCCTCCCTCGAAGGAAGCGCCTCATTAAGGAGACAATACGAGGTGAGACTACAGTGATCGCTGCCAAGGCGGCGGCACTGTAGCCATGCTTACCCCGACAAAGTCCTCGTCATTAGGATTGAGGCAACAGTAACCAGCCCCCGACAAGGCCCTCAGCGGTGGGACCAGCTTTTCGACCAAGAACCCGGCAGCCGGCGGGACCCACCAATCGGCGGGTTCTCCGGCTGTCAAGGCCGGAGAAGCGGCGTAGGACACCACGGCTAGGGCCGCGCCTAGCCGGATTACCATTGTACCCACAGGGGTAGGCCTATAAACCCCTGTGGCACCCATGCAAAGGGTGGTTGATCTCTTAGAGTTTTAGACACCACATAGAGGAAGGGAGAGCTAGCCGTGCCTTTCTTCTTCCTCTCGCCAACAGCTCAAGGAGCCTCTTGTAGCCATTGTTCACCTAGTGATCATGCGGAGACCCCGCAGAGCAACAAGAGGTGTTATCTCCACGGAGAGTCCCGGTTGGGTAAGATTACATGCGTGCATGTCTTCGCCTCATCCCATTTCCAGGCACCGGCGACGTCTTATTGGCTCCCACAATGATAAGCCACCCGTTGGCATTTGCCGCACCTACCACCCGACATTTGGCGCCCACCGTGGGGCCAGGTGCACCGTCGTCCGGAGACCTGTTCTGGACGGGAACCCTCTTCCTTCCCAGCGGGCGTAGCCAGCCCGGCATGCCCGATGGCGCTTGCCCCGACGCGCTGCAAGGCGTCGCTGATGCCTGCGCGGCGAGCTGCCTCGCCGACCTTCTTGGCGAGGCTCGCATCTCCGGCGAAACCCGCCTCCGACGCGGTACATGCTGCCCGAAGCCACCTCGTCGCCTCGCCTCCTGACCAACTCCGTCTCGGCCCGAGCTCTCTTTTGTGCATTTGAGTCGGTTGGCTCCACCGACCCGATGCTTGTCGACTCCGACATGGCATCGCCTGGCTCTTTCCCCACCAACGTTGTGATTTTCAACGGCGCACTCCCCAAGCCGACAGTGTGGCGGTGCCATCACCGAGGTGCCGGGTCATCAATCCTGGCGGCCCCTCCGCGAGACGCCAACGACGCTTCGCAAGAAGCGGCGCTGCACGACCTGTTCTTGTCCCGCCGACGCCCACGCCGAGGCATCGAGGGCGAAGCCGCCTCGCCCTCCATGCGGAGGGCTAGAGGATAGCTTCCATGAGAAGCCTCACTGAGGCTCACCAGCGCGAAGTCGACCGCGCCGCCTTTGGCATGCCACCTCGACGGCCAGGCTGAGCAGTCGGCGTCGTCAGCAGCGGCGCCTTGATCGCCGCCCGACATGCTTTGAAGCGAGACCGCCCGGTCTATGACACGCCCCCGAGAACCTCTGGCGCCCGCCCGGTAGCCGTAGAAGAGTTGAATGGACTAGGGCCCGATGAGCTCCCCTATATGGCTAGACGCATCCAGCAACTGATTGGCGCGGCCTCAGAGAGGCATGAAGACGGCATCCACGCCGAACCTCCCCCGCGCCGAGAGCACGGCGCGATGTCACGCACGCCGACCGCGGGAAACACCCGCGCACGGCAAGAAAAGAAGCTGGCTGCTAGCCGCAGCCGAACCCGGGATCTCCATCGGTAGCGGCCTTGAAGGCCGTCCTCGAGCCGTGGAAGCGGACGAGGGCAACCGCCTCCTCCTCGCCTCGCGGGAAAGATATCCACCCGCCGCTGTCACACATCTGACTCTCAGCGGCCGACTAGGCCGCCGTGAAGGAGTCGGCGAAAACGACGCCCGCCATCGGATCGACCGCCTAGCGCGATCCCTGGCATTGGAAGAAGACGACGATGTCGGCCGCCTTGCTTCGGCCCCCGCATCCGCGACGAGCCCTTCCCTAAAGGGTTCTCACTCCCAAGAGAGACGCCCAAGTACTGTTGGGGAACGTAGCAGAAATTCAAAATTTTCTACGAATCACCAAGATCAATCTATGGAGTAATCTAGCAATGAGGGGAAGGAGTGCATCTACATACCCTTGTAGATCGCTATGGCAGGCGTTAAGAACGCGGATGAAGGAGTTGTACTGCAATGATTCAGATCGCGATTGATTCCGATCTAAGCACCGAACAACGGTGCCTCCGCGTTCAACACATGTACAGCGGGGACGTCTCCTCCTTCTTGATCCAGCAAGGGGAGAGGAGAAGTTGAGGAGAACTCCGGCAACACGACGGCATGGTGGTGATGGAGCCGTGGTTCTCCTGCAGGGCTTCGGCCAAGCACTACGGAGGAGGAGGAGGTGTTGGAGGAGGGAGAGGGCTGCACCAGGGGAAGGGCGGCTGCCCTCTCTCTCTCACTATATATAGGGGGAAGGGAGGAGGGGGAGGCGCCCTAGGGTTCCCTAGGGGAGGGGCGGCGGCCATAGGGGAAACCCTAGATGGGTTTTGGCGCCCCCACCCCCTAGGAAACTTGCCCCCCCAAGCCGGGAGGGGTGGCTGCCCTAGGGGTGGCGCCCCCACCTCTCCAGGTTATGTGAGATGGGGTGGGAGGGGCGCTCAGCCCCTTAGTGGGCTGATGTGCCCTCTCCCCTTGGCCCATAAGGCGCCCCAAAGCTTGCCGGGGCTTCCGAAACCCCTTTCGGACACGCTGGGTCATCACCGGTACCCCGGAACAATGCAGACTCCAATACCCTTCATTCAATATACCACGATCTTCACCTCCGGACCATTCCGGAGCTCCTCGTCATGTCCAGGGATCTCATCCGGGACCCCGAACAACCTCGTAACCACATACTATTTCCCATAACAACTCGTGGCCACCGAACCTTAAGTGTGTAGACCCTACGGGTTCGGGAACCATGCAGACATGACCGAGACATTCTCCGGTGAATAACCAACAGCAGGATCTGGATACCCATGTTGGCTCCCACATGTTCCACGATGATCTCATCGGATGAACCACGATGTCGAGGATTCAATCAATCCCGTATACAATTCCCTTTGTCTAGCGGTATTGTACTTGCTCGAGATTCAATCGTCGGTATGCTGATACCTTGTTCAATCTCGTTACCGGCAAGTCTCTTTACTCGTTCCGTAACACATCATCCCACGATCAACTCCTTGATCACATTGTGCACATTATGATGATGTCCTACCGAGTGGGCCCAGAGATACCTCTCTGTCACACGGAGTGAAAAATCCCAGTCTCGATTCGTGCCAACCCAACACACACTTTCGGAGATACCCGTATTGTTCCTTTATAGCCACCCTGTTACGTTGTGACATTTGGTACACCATCAGCATTCCTAAGGTATCTGGGAGTTGCACAATCTCATGGTCTAAGGAAATGATACTTGACATTAGAAAAGTTTTAGCATATGAACTACCACGATCTTTTGTGCTAGGCTTAGGATTGGGTCTTGTCCATTACATCATTCTCCTAATGATGTGATCCCGTTATCAACGACATCCAATATCCATGGTCAGGAAACCGTAACCATCTATTGATCAACGAGCTAGTCAACTAGAGGCTTACTAGGACATGGTGTTGTCTATGTATCCACACATGTATCTGAGTTTCCTATCAATACAATTATAGCATGGATAATAAATGATTATCATGAACAAGGAAATATAATAATAACTAATTTATTATTGCCTATAGGGCATCTTTCCAACAAGTACAACGGCTCTGTGAAGCCGGAGGATTGGCTGATCGACTACTCCACCGCAGTCAGCATAGCGAATGGCAACATGCGCATTGCCGTGAAATATGTGCCCCTCATGCTTCAAGGCACGACGCGAACTTGGCTCAACAGCCTCAAGCCGTATAGCATCAGCAGTTGGCTAGACTTCACGAAGCCTTCATCCGCAACTTCACCGGCACCTACAAGCGGCTCCCCAAAGCCCAGACAGCTCTCCTTGTGCGTACAAGGGCCCACCGAATCAACTCGCGACTACCTCACGCGTTGGGCCGAGCTCCGCAATTCCTGCGAGGGGGTGCACGAGGTTCAAGCCATAGAGTACTTCACCGCCGGGTGCCGAGAAGGCACCCTCCTCAAGCCTGCAAGCTCTTTGCGACGAGGCGACTACCCTCGACGAGCTGCTAGTCATAGCGGACAAATGCACGCCACCGCCAACTCCTCAATGAAAACCGAGCTCCGGTAGAGCGCCTCCAGAAGGTACTCAATCCGGCTCCCCAAAAAGCGCCCATTTGGGGACTCCACGGCCGACGTCGCGAGGGAAACGACAACAAGCGCCAAGGGCCCAATGCCGCCTCCAACCAGTCGGCAGGTGGCCATAGTCGAGACGAACAACCTGAGGCGGCCCTTTTTAAGAAGTCGAAGAGCGTGGGCCCGGCCAGGGCTTTCTCCTCTTCTCCTACGAGCAAACCCTCGGCGCCTCTTGCAAGTTCCCAGTGGCCTTAAGCCGTCCAACCATACGACCCGGAAATGCCACTGGCTCACCCGAATCACCAAAGGCGAAGGGCTGGTGCCGCCTCCGCCTGTTGGACAGCCGCCTCCGGCTCCTCAACAGCCGGCCGCTCGACCAGCAGTCGGGGCCGTCCAACACGAGTTCCCAAACGAGCAAGCCGCCTACGTCGTCTTTACAAGCCAACCCGAAGACCGGCGCAGCCGGCGCCGACAGAGCCAAGAAGTCAACGCGGTCGCCTCCAACGACCCCGAGTACATGCACTGGTCAGAAAGGCCTATCAGCTGGAGCCGGGCCGACCACCCAGAGGCGATGCCGTCCCCCGGCTCTTATGCAATCGTTCTGGAGGCAACCCTAGCGACAGACAGGCTTGCTGCCCGATTCTCCTGCGTGCTGATAGACGACGGGAGCAGCGTCAACATCCTGTACCGCGATACCATGGAGAAGCCAAACATCAAGACCAAGCACCTCATGCCAAGCCGGACCGTGTTCCATGGCATCGTACCCGGCCTGTCCTGCTCACCGATCGGCAAAACCAAGATAGATGTTCTCTTTGGGGACAAGGATCATTTCTGCAGAAGCAATATGGTTTGAGGTGGTGGACCTTGAGAGCCCTTATCATGCGCTGCTTGGCCGACCTGCTCGCCAAGTTCATGGATTGTGCCTCACCACGCCTACCTCAAGATGAAGATGCCAAGTACCAAGGGCATCATCACAATAGCCGGCGATTACAAGGGAAGTCCTCCGAGTCTTGTGACTGCCAAAGACCCGGCTGGCCGAAGTCCTTGTGATCGCTGAAGAAAAGAAGATGTTGGACCGAGTCGTGGCCATGGCTGGCAAGCAGCCGGCTTTCTCCCCTGATCCCAAGGAGTGTGATGCCTAAGGTTCTTTCCAACCGGCCAAAGAAACGAAGAAGATCCCTCTGGACCCGGAGCACCCAGAAAGGTTTGCTGTCATTGGGGCAAACCTGGACAGCAAATAGGAAGGCGAGCTCGCCGATTTCCTCCGTGAGAATCGGGACATCTTCGCATGGTCCCCCAAAGACATGCCAGGTGTTCCGAAGGAATTCACGAGCACAAAGCTACGTCCGGGCAGATGCAAAACCAGTCAAGTAGCCCTCCGCCGACTTGTTGTCGGAAGAAGAAGAGAAGGATCGTGGGAGAAGAGATAGCCCGGCTCCCTAGCAGCCGCCTCATAATGGAGGTGTTCTTTTTACTGGAATGGCTTGCCAACCGGTCCTTGTCTTTGAAGAAGAATAACAAGTGGCGCATGTGTATAGACTACACAAGCCTCAACAAAGCCTGACCCAAAGACCCTTTTGCCCTGCCAAGGATTGATCAAGTGATAGACTCCACAGCCGGATGCGAGCTGTTGAGTTTCTTGGATGCCTACTCGGGCTACCCCCAGATAAAATTGGACCCACCGCCCTTTGAAGACCACCTTCATCACACCATTAGACTTTACGCTACGACTCGACATTTGGCTTGAGAAATGCCGGTGCCACTTTTCAGCGTTGCATGCAGAAGTGCCTCCTCAAGCAACTTGGCAGGAATGCCCACGTCTATGTAGACGATATCGTGGTGAAGACGGAGAAGCGCGGCACCCTACTAGAAGACCTCAAGGAAACGTTTGAGAACCTGCGCCGGTTTTAGATCAAGCTCAACCCCGAGAAATGCGTGTTCGGAGTACCAGCCAGCCAGCTTCTAGGCTTCCTAGTCTTCGAACGCAGCATTGAATGCAACCCAGTGAAGATCAAGGCCATTGAGAGAATGGAGATTCCCACCAAGCTGCGAGACGTCCAGAAGTTTACCGGGTGCCTGGCCTCCCTGAACCGCTTTGTCAGCCGGCTTGGAGAGAAAGCTCTCCCCCTCTACCGACTCACGAAGAAGACCACCCACTTCGAGTGGAACGACCAAGCCGACCAAGCGTTCCACGAGCTGAAGAGGATCTGCCACGCCACTTTGTCTTGGCGGCGCCGGCCAGAAAAAACCCATGCTCCTTTACATTGCCGCTTCTACTAGCCGGGTGGTCGTACCGTCATCGTGGTCCAGCGCCCGAAGAAGGCCGAGCTCAGCCAGTCCGTAGGCGGTGTATTATTTAAAGTGAAGTACAGTCTACCTCGGCAGAACTACCGCACTACCGGAAGATGTTCTATGGTGTACTTCGCCGCCAAGAAGCTCAAGCCCTACTTTCAAGAGCACCCCATCACGGTCGTGCAGGTATTACCTTTGCCCGCTTGTCGAGATCATAGGCAAGCCGGGATGCATCCGCCGGGTGGCAAAATGGGCCATTGAGCTGGCTCCCTACGATCTTCTACCAGCCTCGCACCGCCATCAAGTCCCAAGCATTGGCTGACTTCTTCGTCGATCGGCGAGAGCGATTACTGCCGGGCCGCTCCCGACTCCACTCATTGGCGGATGCACTTCGATGGGTCCAAGATGCGCACCGGCTTGGGAGCCGGCATCATTCTCACCTCTCCCAAAGGCGACAAGCTCAGATACACATTGCAAATTCATTTCGCCGCCTCCAACAATGTAGCCGAGTATGAGGCGCTCATACACGGGCTCCGGCTAGCCAAAGAGCCCGGCATCTGCCGGATCCTGTGCTATGGCGACTCGGATTTGGTAGTCCAGCAATCATTTGGCGACTGGGACGCCAAGGATGCAAACATGGCAAGCTACCGCTTCCTCGTTCAGCAAATCAACGGGTATTTTGAAGGATGCAAGTTCCTCCACGTGTCGCGGCAGTCGACAACGAGCAGCGAGATGCCACAGCACGGATAGGCTCCACTCGACAAGCTATACCAACCGGCGTCTCTCTCCAACGCCTCCTCAAGCCGTCTATCAAGCCGTCTCCAGAATCCGATTCAATTTTCATGCCGCGTAAACTCGGCGCAGCCGGATCCGGCTTGGGGAACCAAGCAGGCGGCTCGGGGACTTCGATAGGCGGCCCAGGGACTTGAACAGGCGGCTCGGGGACTGCCATAGTCGCACCCGGCCTGGGGACTACGGTAGTCGGCCCGGGGACTTCAACAGGCGGCTCGGGGACTGCCATAGTCGCACCCGCTTGAGGACTTGAGAACCGGCACAGGGGACTCTGATGATCGGCCGGGCACTGCATCGACACAAGAAAGCGGTGGCCGACTCCACTTCACCACCCAGCCCACCCGCCTTGGTTGCGATGGCCGTGTTGGCTATAGAAGAAGTCACAGCTCCATCATGGGCTCAGCCCATCCTCAACTTCTGTGATAAGCGAGAGAAGCGGCCGGTGGCCGAGGTCTCGGCAAGATAAGTCCAACGCCGAGCCGGAGCATACACAATGGTTAACAGAGAGCTCGTCAGGCGCAGCATCACTAGAGTCTTCCAGTGCTGCGTCGAGCCAGAGAAGGGCATAGCAATCCTCAAGGACATTCACCAAGGCGAATGCGGCCACCACGCGGCCTCAAGATCACTCGTTACAAAGCTTTCCGCCATGGATTCTTTTACCCATTGCTTTGAACGACGCCAAGGAGTTAGTCAAACATTGCAAAGGGTGCCAAGTCTTCAGCTCCAAGCAACACCTGCCGGCCCGGCACTCAAGACCATTCCCTCACACGGCCTTTTTGCGGTCGGGATTGGACATGGTGGGCCCGTTCAAGACGGTGTGCGGCGGCGTGACACATCTGCTCGTCGCCGTGGACAAATTTACCAAGTGGATTGAAGCGAAGCCAATCAAGAAGCTGAACGAGCCGACTGCTGTGAAATTCATTGCAGATATTACAACTCGTGCAGCGTGCCACACGGCATCATCACCGACAATGGCGCGAATTTTGCCAAAGGAGCATTGGCACGTTTACTGCGACACAGGGCATCCGAATGGACTTAGCGTCCGTTGCCCACCCACAGTCAAACGGCCAAGTCGAGCGAGCAAATGGCCTCATCCTTTCCGTCATCAAGCCCCGACTAGTCGTGCTATTGGAGCGTTTGGCCGGCTATTGGCTCGACGAGCTGCCGGCCGTCCTCTGGAGTCTGCGCACCACCCCGAACAAGTCAACCGGCTTCACCCCTTTCTTCCTCATATATGGTGCCGAGGCGGTCATCCCAACTGACATCGAGTTCGACTGCCGGGTGACCATGTACACGCAGGCAGAGGCCAAGGAAAGCACGAGAAGAGCGGCGTCGACCTCTTTGGAAGAAAGCCATTTACCCAGCCCTCGACCGGTCCGCCATCTACCAGCAGGGCTTGCACCGCTTCCACAAGCCGAAAAAAGGTCAAGCCAAGATCCTTCCAAGAGGGTGACCTTGTGCTCGGCTGATCCAGCGAACAGCCGGTAACACAAGCTCTCGCCCCTTGGGAAGGCCCTTAAATCATCAATGAGAGCATTGGGAAACGACTCCTACTACGATCGGCGCACAAAAAGCGAAAGGCACGAAAGAGAGATGATTCTGGCAAGGAGTCGGAACGACCATGGAACGCCAACCTCCTCCGAAGATTTTGCAGTTAAAATACAATATGTATCACGCTACCTTTTGTACTAAGTATGAGACAATAGGCCCCCCGAGGAGCACTCGGGGACTGCCACCTTTTATCTATGAATGACGAATATCATGCTTATGATTATGTTACTACATTCTTCCTCCTCGTCCGGCACCGGGTTCGACTAGTCGGCCCAGGGATTGGCCGCCTTGAGTTATATTCAAGTTCTACCTACAGTCAGACAAGTAGTGTGCCGGCGCCCAAGCTTTCTCTTGTCGAAAGCCGCAGCTCGAGGAATCGGCTGTCCGGCTGGCAAGAGTCAAAGGCAGGAAGAGATGCCCACATGAAAAACGGCTAAGGACTAACGAACTTATACAACAAAAGCCGGCTTCCCCCCCTCCCCCCGCCCGATAGAAGCTGCCGGAGAAGCCGTGGCCAGCTTCCCATTCACCTTGCCACAATCTAAGAAAGCTCAAGTACTTGTCTTCCCACAAATGGCCAAGTTCCTCTCCCCGACCCGCAATTTATGAGCAGCTGTTTGGCTGGGAAAGCGGCGACTCAAGTGAAGGCGTCAAAGGAAACAGCCTAAGGATAAAAATCAAATCTGAATGGAAGCCAAACACATGCATGATTATATTACACAAAATCCTTGAAGGCCGGCATTCAACATAGTTTGAATACACCCCCAGTGGGTGGAACTGCCGAATTTAATAAAAAGTTGTTAAAAGAGTAACAGCAGGAAAGCAAGAACGGCAGATCAGGCCAAGGGAGCGACGGGCGAGTCGGGCAAGTCGGCGGAGGCGGCAGTGCCAGCCGGAGGAGTGGCCGGCTGGCGGGTCTCGGCCTGATCATCACCCCTGGTAGACAGCGCGCTCGCGCGTGCCTCATTGCTGGAGGCACGATCACACTGAAGCTGGCTGGTCACTTCACCGTCCGAACACAGCGTCTTCGCCCGCCCTCCTTCTTCGTCTTACGCCCATTATTCGCTGCGGAAGCGATCTCCTCCGAGTCCTCACCTTCCGCCGGGTTCAGCCCGAACCACTCCTCCGGCTGGGCGACGCCGTTGTCATTCACCTCAGGAGCAAAAACGCTGGTGTCGGTATAGTCGGCGATTGCCGAGGCGCGCTGGATGATATCCGGCCGCACCGCCACCAGCTCCTCGTCGGCCTCCTGCCGCCAGGTGCTCAGCTGGGCTAAGCTCGGCCTAGGATACCAGGCTCGGACGAACTCCAGCGCCCGCCTGGCGCGGTGGCGGCGGGCTTTCCGAACCTCAGCGGCCAACCGCAACCTCCAGCCGTTCGGCAGTCGAGGTAGGGTGCGAGAATCGCCTCGCCCGGGCGAGGCGGTCGGCACTTGCGCCCGGCACGCTGAAAGGCAGCGGAGCATGCGGTGAGCCGGCTGCAGTCGGGCCTGGATTGCCAAAAGCTGCTCCTCAAGCGTCCGCCTAGCATCTGGCGCGATCTCAAGCCCTGCTTGCCGGCGTGCTTTGCGGTGGGCCTCGATGGCTTGGCTGGCGGCGACGGAGTAACCGGGAAAGTAATCTGCGCGAAGAACAAAGAAGCAGCACAAAAATCAGAAGATAAACAAGAGGGCAAGGCAAGCAAATGGGTGAAAAGGAAGGCGGCTTACCTCGATCGGATCCTCAACGCCCATAGCCCTCGCTCGGTCACTTGCTTCTTTCAGCCCAGCCGCCGCCTCGGTCTCGAACTTCGGCCTTAAGGGGCGGCCTCATTGTCCTGCGCCTTCTTCAGGGCCGCCTTATGGCTCTCCTCCTGGTCGGCCAGTTTCTTTGCCCGGCCGGTCGCGTTCTGGGCCAAGGCACTCGGCCTCCTTGGCCTTGAAAGCGATGGAGCCCCGCCAGCTGCTCCCTCAAGTCGGCATTGGCCTCTGCAAGCATGGACAAAAGGAAAAAGCAATAAGGAAGAAGTCGTCGGGGAAGATCCGACCCGGCCTGCCGTGATCAGCCGAATCTCGGGACTACACCCAGTGGAGTCTTGTGTGGCCCACATGAGATAAAAAGAAACAAAGCACTCACTCGGCTATTAGTCGGTCCCGGCGGCCTCTGGCTCAGCTCACGGGCACAGGAGTTGAAAGAGCAGCCGCGCGGAGATATGATATTCCACGAAAATCGCAGGCAGTGCTAATAAGAATAAGATAGCCGCCATGGCCTACTAAAAGTTCCAAGCCGCTTTTGCTCGGCCGACTTCGAAGCTTCGAGACAACACCCGGTGGAGTGCGGTAGCGCGCCCCACCGGAAGAAATCAAGAAAGAAATCGACCAAGGCTAGAAGACTCACCCGGATGACCGCTCGCGTAGTAAGAAACTCCTGAATGTACCGTTGCAACGAAGCGGCCTCGGTCTGAAGCCGGCGTCGGACCTCCTGCGCTGCCACGTTCAGCTCGGTCGTTCCACCGGCTGGCGTCCACTCATTCGAACGTCTTTGGGCGCCGCCCTCCAGTCCTGAGCCGTCAAAGTAGCGCCGCAGCTCTTCTGCGGCTCCGACGCCGAGGGCGCCTCTCCCACGCAGCGGCGGCCGTAGGCGGCGATCGCACTCATAAGATCCGCCGCCGCCGACTTCGCCCCAAGCCGCTTTCGGTAGCAAGCGGCGGTCGGCCGCCTTGGCCCGTTCGGTCGGCGCCCCATTGTGGCGCCTCCTCCAGGATAGTCACGTCGTCCTCCCTCCTCTCCATCACCGGCGGTGTGATCGGCTTCCTCAGAAGCGAGAAGGGCGCAGGGGATGTTGAGAACCATGGCGCGAGAGGAATAACAAGCCGTGGAGGCTGATTCGCATGAGCCTCCACCTCCTTCTCCATGCGCGCGACCTCCGCCGAGCCTTGCAGCGTTGCGTCGGCTTGCGCCTCGGCCGACTTCTCCGTCGCCTCCTGGGCGGCCCACCACTCCTCCGCTTCCCGCTCTTCCTGCGCCTCCCGCGCGTTCCGCTCCATTGCCTCCATGAGGTCGGCACGGGGATCGACCCGGCAGGAGCTCGAAGACCCTCCCGTCGGTCCGACTATGGAGGCGGCAGAAACCCGTTTGAGGGAAAGCGGCGCCCTGATCGGCAAATCAAGAAGAAGGTTCAGATGAGCCTCAACCAAAGAAGACAACAAGAAAGCATGAGACGTTCCACACTTACGCCGAGACCGCCTATGGCTGCTTCTCCACCCTGCGGAAGCGGGCCGCTTTCGCGGCCGCCTCGTCCGCAGTGGCCCCGCCGGGGAACCCTTAGGTTTTTCGGCCCGGCTGCCGGGCGAAAGACCTGCCCGGCCCGACGTTTTCGCGCCACCCCGAACAGCCCGGTAGCGGCAAAAGGTCCCAGCATATGGCGATCGACGCCCGGTGGCGGCGCGAGATAGCCTCAGCTTCATCATCGTCCGGCCCGGACCCGAAGCCGGCCGCGAGCTCTGGGCCGCCTGCCTCTTCGCCGGCTCCGACTATGGCGTCGTCCATGGCGGCCGCCCCTAGATCTGGGTCGTCGGGGTCGTCCACCGTACGGTCGGCCATAAACTGGCACTCCGGCCCTGCTGCCCCGGCCGCCAGTCGAAGAAGGGGGTTCTGCTCAAAGTCAAGCCGACTAGTCAAAAGTCGGCTGTCACGAACCCGGCAACAAAAGAAGAAGAAAATAAGGAAGACTCACCACAGGCGGGGGATCAGCCCGAGAATACGGCGCCTTGCCATACTGCCACTCCTCGGTGAGCTTGCAGTTGGAGATGTAGTTCACCATGTAAGACACCTCGTCATGAGGCATCTCCCTGGTGCTCAGCCGGCATGGGTCGAAGCGGCCGCTCATCTGGCAGATCATGTGCGGCCGGCCTTGGAGCGGGAGCACCCGGCGCTCCACGAAGGCGGCGACCAGGTCGGCCCCGACCAAGCCCTCCGATTGGACCATCACCCGGAGCCGGGTGACGGCAGCATTCCCAGCCAGGGAGAGCGACCTGGCTCGGTAGGACCAAGATGGCGGCCTCCTAGCCGGTGGGCCGGCTACGTAAGCCGGCAGATTGACGAAGTCGCCTTGCGGGGCGACGTTCTTCATGTAGAAGTATGATTGCTGCCAGAGCTTCACCGACTGGATCAGCGGGATAGGCGGAAAAGGGTTGTTGTCGGCTGACCTCCGCATGGCGCTGAAGGCGCCACAGGGAGCGGGAACACCCGCGGAGACGGTGTCGTGCTTGCACTGGAAGAACTCCCCAAAGAGCTCAAGGGTGGGGAGGACGCCAAGAAACTCCTCGCACAGGGTGACGAAGGCCGACAACAGCATCACCGTGTTGGGGGTGAGCTGATGCGGCTGGAGGCGGTAGATCTCGAGGAAGGAGCGGAAGAGCCCGCTCGCCGGCAGGCCGAGCCCGCGCAGGCAGTGCGAGGGGAAGATGACCCACTCGCCCTCCTCAAGCACCGGCGAAACCTCCGCCTCCGGCGCAAGGCGGGTCTTCACGTAGCCCTCGCCCGGCAACCGCCGCATCTTGCGAAGCCAATCGATGTGGTCCTCGTGGACGTTGGAGCCATCCCACGAGCTAGATAGCGCCATGGGAGCGAGGAGGAAGCGAGAGAGGCGCGGCGGCGGAGAACGCAAACACGGTGCGGCGGTGAGGGCGCTGCGGCGGCGGAAGAAAGGAGAAGGAGGTAGAAGGAAGGGTGGAGCGAGGGCGAGCGTGCGGGCGTCTGCCGCTCCCCCTCCTCCCCCTACTTATAGGCTCGTGCGGCGGAGCCAAGGAGGCGAGGCGTGGGGGAACATGGGATTAACTGCACCCACTCCACCACGTCCCGCGATTATTGCGCCCTAAAGGCATCTTTGAAACCGCTTACGGAAGGCGAGCGGTCCGTTCGGGCCATGAGAGGATCCGCCGTGGGCGAGGCCTAGGCATGGCGGGCCCTTGACTGCTGCAATGCGACGTCCGTAGCCGCGTGGCGTGGCAGCTTTTCTTCTTTTGCCACATGGCGCGACGGAGTGGCCAGTCAACACGCCGAGTCGGCTTATGCGTTCTCACCTTCAAGCCGCATGAGCTTCCCAAAAGACGGCGCACCTGGCTCAAAAGCTGCTCCTAGCTGCCGCCCTCTGGATAGGAAGCGGACCCGCTTCTCGTCCTCTCTTCGACCTCGAAGCTCAACCAGCTTCGGGACTACTGTCGGAGTAAATGACCACGGGTAGCCTAATGGGCTCCCTCGACTTGAAAAATTATAAGCTAATCAAGCCCTCCAACATCCAAGGCAGGGGCCGCCTTCCGGCCGGCTGACTCAGTGCCCGCCACCGAGGCGGCACGGCCCTAAACCCTGAGGGAGAAGGCCACGGAGGCTGACTCCCAAGGAGCCGGCCACGGAGGGCCGACTCAGCGGAGGCCGGCCACGGAAGGCCGACTCCAAGCCGGCCCCCGGCCGGCGGTCAAGGCTGCACCCTCGTAATCTGCACCCACATAATGGTGATGAGGCGGGGCATGGCTACAGAAGCCTGCCACCCCCTGTATCTGGAGGCCGCGCATGGCCACAAAGGCGTCAGGCGGCCATCACCCGTCAAGACGCATCACTTTGTTGCCATGCTAACCATGACGTCACCCACGGCAGGTTGTCGATGCGACTACGGTGACGGGCCCTCGGTCGGAGAGATGCCCGAAGCGGCCTCCCCTAGTCGGCTGAGATATGGCCCGGCTTCCCATAGCAGTTTGTTCCTCCCTCGAAGGAAGCACCTCATTAAGGAGACAAGGCGAGGTGAGACTACAGTGATCGCCGCCAAGGCGGCGGCATCTGTAGCCATGCTTACCCCGACAAAGCCCTCGCCTGGGATTGAGGCAACGATAACCAGCCCGACAAGGCCTCGGTGGTGGGACCAGCTTGTCGACCAAGCCAAGACGGCAGCGGGACCCACCGTCGGCGGGCCCCGGCGGTCGGCGGAGAAGCCGGCGGCGTGAGACACCGACGGCTAGGGGCCCGCGCCCAGCGGATTACCATTGTACCCTAGGGGGTAGGCCTACTCTCTAAACCCCAGGCACCCATGCAAAGGGTGGTTGATCTCTTAGAGTTTTAGACACCACATAGAGGGAAGGGGAGAGCTAGCCGTGCCTTTCTTCTTCCTCTCGCCGAACAGCTCAAGGAGCCTCTTGTAGCCACTTGTTCACCTAGTGATCATGTGGAGACCCCCAGAAACAGCGGAGGGGTGTTATCTCCACGGAGAGCCGAAGCCGGGTAAGATTCGCCGGGCGTGCATGTCTTCGCCTCATCCCGTTTCCAGGCACCGGCGACGTCTTATTGGCTCCCACAATGATAAGCCACCCGTTGGCATATGTCGCACCTACCACCCGACATCTGGGCCTGGTATTACCCCTTTAAAGGTAGTAGTACTTTGGCAGATTCTTGTCAGGTCTATCCCATTTTATGGAATTTGTGTCACGATATATCAGATTAAGACTACTGCCGCCGTCCATGAGGACTTGGGTGAGATGGTATCCGTTGATGATTGGGTCTAGCACCAAGGCAGCCAACCCTCCCTGCCGGATACTTGTCAGGTGATCCCTGCAATCAAAGGTGATTGGGCGGGCCGACCAAGGGTTGAACTTGGGGGTGATGGGCTCTACGGCTCATGTATCTTGGAGTGCATGTGTGCCCTTTCTTTCTGTTGCGTGAATCATGTTCACTGTTTTGACCTCTGGTGGGAATTTTTTCTGTCCCCCAGTGCTTTGCTGACGAGGCTCATCCTCGTCTTCACTTGGTGTCTCCCTTCCCTTGTGTTCGGCGTTTAGCTTGCCAGCCTGCTTGAAGACCCAGCATTCTCAGTGGGTGTGATTCGCAGGTTTGTCGGAGGTGCCGTGAATCTGGCATAATTTGTCTAGAATCTTGTTGAGGCTGGACGGAACATCTCTGTTTCCTTTGAATGGCTTCTTCCGCTGACCGGGTAGAGAGCCCCTGAATCCGGCGTTTACCGCCGTGTTGACTGGGTTGTCTTCATTATTTCAATGCTTGCTTTTATTGCGTTGTGGTTTTCCATTACCATCCCTGACTTCAGATGTACCTGGGTCGCTGGTGCTACTACGAGCCAGCCAGCTATCTTCGCCCACACAAAAGCGGGTCATGAGGCTTGTTAAGGCTGCAATTGTCCTTGGTTTCTCTTGGCCGAGGTGTCTGGCAAGCCATTCGTCGCGAACCCTGTGTTTGAAAGCTGCTAAGGCTTCGGCAACCGGGCAGTCGACGATTTGGTTCTTCTTAGTGAGAAATCTGTTCCAAAATATTTCGGGCTGACTCTCCAGTCTATTGATTTATGTGACTTAAATCGTCTGCGTCCAGAGGTCAGACATAAGTCCCTTGGAAATTGGCCCTAAAAGCATCCTCAAGCTCCTCCCAACTTCCTATTGATTTTTCGGGGAGGCTCTTCAGCTAGTGCCGAGCTAGTCCTTTCAGCTTGAGGGGCAGGTATTTAATGGCGTGGAGATCGTCTCTGCGAGCCATATGGATAGGGAGGATGAAGTCCTCAATCCAGACCCCAGGGTCTGTCGTTCTGTCGTATGCCTCTATGTTCACGGGCTTGAATCCCTCGGGAAATTCATGATCCAGTACCTCATCGGTGAAGCATAGGGGGTGTGCGGCACCCCTGTATTTGGATGTATCGTGGCATTCAGACGGTTGTAGTATTCGGTTTTGATTTTGTGCCAGAGCGCACTTCCTAGATCCATAGATGGACCTGGTCATACCGGATTTTTGGTGCAAGTCCTCACGTTAACTCTGTGTTGACTTATGTGCGGCCCCGTTAGTCGCCCTATCACGGCCACGAGGTGGTCGATCCGGCTGATCGGCCATTTTATTCTTCGGCTGTATAGGCTCTACGGCCTCATCGTCGAACTCAGGCAACAACTTGCGCTTTGGATAGCTCTTTGTATGGCAGCTACCACCATACTTTTCTTCAGTGTCGAGCACTTTGTTCCATCTACTGTTGAGTGTATTCTGCGCGGCCTTAAGCTTTTGCTTCTGCTTCTTTAGACTCCTCGCGGTGGCAATAAGACTTCTATGGAGGTTCTCTTCTTCCACGTGTCTTTCCGGAATGACGTGTGCGTCATCGTCCAGACTATTTTCCTCTCTGGAGAGAGCTTGATGAGTTTTATCCTCGGCGTCGACGTGTTCGGACCGCGGATCCATACTATGTTCGCCGCTTGCTGGTTCATCCTGCTCTATCGCTGGGTCAATGTGGTCGTCGTTTCCTCTGGAGTCGACTGGGGTGTTATTTTCTCTTGCGCTGTTATCGCTGTTTTTGCCGAGGTGGGATTTGGAGCAGCGCCTACGCCGTCGTTTTGGTTGCTTCTCGAGGGAGCTATCCTTCGCTGCATCCTTCCGTTCCTCATCATTGTTATCTTTGGGTGTATCCACCATATATATATATCGTGTGATGAGGTGGCGGTCCAGCACCCTGTAGGCGGTGGTTCCTGATCGTCTCCTGCATCGTCTTCCACACTGTCGATGTCTTCGGAGTTGAAATCGAGCATGTCGGTTAAATCGTCAATAGTGGCTACTAAGTGGGTGGTGGGTGGGGAGCGAATTTCTTCATCGTCCGCATCCCATTCTAGACGGACATAGTTCGGCCAAGGTTCTCCTGACAAGGATAGGGACCTTAATGAATTTAGCACGTCGCCGAAAGGCGAGTGCTGAAAGATATCCGTGGAGGTAAACTCCATGATCGGTGCCCGATCGTATTCGATAGGGAAGGATGTAAGCGGCTCGGAGCCCGTGGCCGGGGACGAACCTGACGGTTTGACAACACGGCTCTCGTGGGAGGTGAAGTCAGTATTCAGCTCTATAGCCACTGAGAGTGCGGCCTTCGTGGCGGGGCCTATCCACCCATCCTCCGATGGCGCAATTTGTTCCGGATTAAGGGCCAGAGTAGTTGCAGGCGTGATCTCCCAAACACTGTACGACGGCAGAGCTAAATCATGGTCGTCATGATCGTGCGGCACACCTGACAAATGCTCGAATCCGCCGAAGATCAAGTCTCCGTGGATGTCGGCAGTGTAGTTCAAGTTTCCAAATCTGACCTGATGGCCTAGGGCGTAGCTTTTGATCTGCTCCAGATGGCCAAGCGAATTGGCCCGCAGTACGAAGCCGCTGAATACGAAGATCTGTCCGGGGAGGAAAACCTCACCCTGGATTGCATCGTTGCGGATGATTGAAGGAGCCATCAAGCCTTACGATGACGGCACAGTGGAACTCTCAATGAAAGCACCAATGTCGGCGTCAAAACCGGCAGATCTCAGGTAGGGGGCCCTGAACTGTGCGTCTAAGGCAGATGGTAAAAGGAGGCAGGGGACACGATGTTTACCCAGGTTCGGGCCCTCTCGATGGAGGTAATAACCTACTTCCTACTAGGTTGATCTTGATGATATGAGTATTACAAGAGTTGATCTACCATGAGATCGTAGAGGCTAAACCCTAGAAGCTAGCCTATGGTATGATTGTTGTCGTCCTACAGACTAAACCCACCGGTTTATATAGACACGGAGGGGGCTAGGGTTACACAGTCGGTTACAAGGAGGAGATCTACATATCTGTATTGCCAAGCTTGCCTTCCACGCCAAGGAGAGTCCCATCCGGACACAGGTTGAAGTCTTCAATTTTGTATCTTCATAGTCCAACAGTCCGGCCAAAGGATATAGTCCGGCTGTCCGAGGACCCAGGAATCCAGGACTCCCTCATCCCCGATCCTCGGTAAGGGGAGGAGGTACCTCGGCGGCCTTGAACAACACCTTCCAGAAGTCTTTGTGCATCTTGTCGAGAAGCTCTTGCAGCGTCTGGTGCTTGGCCGGGTCGAACTCCCACATATTGAATGCCCGTTGAGGGAGTCCTGGATTAGGGGCTGTCCGGATAGCCGAACTATCACCGTTGGCCGGACTCCTGGACTATGAAGATACAAGATTGAAGACTTCGTCCCATGTCCGGATGGGACTTTCCTTGGCGTGGAAGGCAAGCTTGGCGTCACGGATATGTAGATCTCCTACCATTGTAACCGACTGCGTAACCCTATCCCTATCCAAAGGTCTATATAAACCGGAGGGTTTTAGTCCATAGGACGAACAACAATCATACTGACAGGCTAGCTTCTAGGGTTTAGCCTCTTTGATCTCGTGGTAGATCTACTCTTGTACTACCCATATCATCAATATTAATCAAGCAGGAGTAGGGTTTTACCTCCATCGAGAGGGCCCAACCTGGTGTAAAACATCGTGCCCCTTGTCTCCTGTTACCATCCGCCTAGACGCACAGTTCGGGACCCCCTACCCGAGATCCGCCGGTTTTGACAACGACATTGGTGCTTTCATTGAGAGTTCCTCTGTGTTGTCACCTTTAGGTCCGATGGCTCCTTCGATCATCAACAACGACGCGTCCAGGTGAGACTTTTCTCCCCGGACAGATCTTCGTGATTCGTGGCTTTGCACCGCTGGGCCAATTCTTCTGGCCATCCGACCAGATCGAAAGCTACGCTTCGCCATCGTGCTGATTTGGGAGTTTAAACTACACGGGCCTGAGATATCCGCTTGGAGACTTGATCTTTGACGGATTCGGGCCACGCCCAAGCGCTATTGCCGCGACTGCCTCAACGGTATGACCTAGCTACGCCACCGAGCAGTGCCACAGAGGTCGCACTGCGGCCCGCTCCGACCCTTAGTTCGGAGCCGACTTCGCCGATCGAGGACGAGTGGCTGGACACCGCCTCGGGGGCTACGATCTCTACGGCGATTGAGCTGAACACCATCCCTGTCCTTTGCAAAGCCCATGACTCCGAGGTGCCGGACATCTCCGGACTCCGAACCTCCCGCGCCCCTGCCAATAAAATCCGATTGGGCGCTGGTTATGGAGTTCACTGCCGCGGACATCTTTCAGCACTCGCCCTTTGGCGACATCCTGAATTCACTAAAGTCTCTCTCTTTATCAGGAAAGCCCTGGCCGGACTATGGTTAGGAAGGTTGGGAACGGACGACGAAGAAATTCAACGCCCACCCACCACCCACTTCATAGCCACTGTCGAAAGTTTAAACGACGTGCTCAATTTTGACTCCGAAGACATCGACGGCATGGACGACGATGTAGGAGATAACCACGAACCAGCACCTACAGGGTACTGGACAGCCACCCCATCTCACAATGTATACATGGTGGATACACCTAAAGGAAGTAGCGACGAGGAACAACGGGACGCTACGAAGGATAAATCCCTCGAAAAGCAGTCAAGACGGCGACGAAAGCGCCGTGACAAAGTCCCGCCGACAAAGACGGCGACCATACATGTACTCCAGCCATAGAGCAGGACGAACCGGCGGATTTATTTAACATGCCATTGACCAACCGTCCGAACAAGACAACTTGGATAAACAACCCGTCCCCGGCGAAGATAACAGTCCGGATGATCTCACACCGGACAAGTTGTTGGAGCAGAAGAACCTCCACAAAAGGCTCGTCGCCACTGCACGTAGCTTGAAAAAAGCGAGCAGCTCAAAACAGCGGAAGATGCACTTTCGAGAATAAGATGGAGCAAAGTACTCAACACAAGCAGACAAATACGCGGCAAGCCGCCAAATAAAGAGCTACCCAAGCGCAAACCATCGCTTGACCAAGGAGGAGGCCTTAGAGCCCCCGCAATCAAAGAACAAAGAGGCCGCTGGTCGGATAGACGACCACATGATTTGAGCATAGAGCGGCAAGCGGCGCCACCAAGACACAAGCCGCACGCGATCCGCATATGGATTCGCATCAACAGGATGGCCCAGTGAGGTCCATCTACGGGCCAAAAAAGCAAGCTCTTCTAAGCAATGCAACACGCCAAATATCCGGACATCACGGCACACCCAAATCTAGGGGTGCCGCACACCCCCTATGTTTCACCGATGAGGTGCTGGATCACGAATTTCCAGCGGGATTTAAACCCGTAAACATAGAGGCATACAACGGAACAACAGACCCGGGAGTCTGGATTGAGGATTACATCCTCCACATACACATGGCTAGAGGAGATGATCTCCATGCCATAAAATACTTACCCCTCAAGCTCAAAGGGCCAGCACGGCACTGGCTTAAAAGCCTCCCTGAAAATACCATTAGAAGTTGGGAAGAGCTCGAGGATGCTTTTCGGGCAAATTTTCAAGGGACTTATGTCCGCCCTCCGGATGCAGACGATTTAAGTCACATAACTCAACAACCCGGAGAGTCAGCCCATAGAATTCTGGAACAGGTTCCTCACCAAAAAGAACCAAATAGTCGATGTACGGACGCCAACCCTTAGCAGCTTTCAAACTCAATGTCCGAGACGAATGGCTCACGTATTACACCTTGGCCAGGAAAAGCCAAGAACAATGGCCGCACTAACAAGCCTCATGACCCGCTTTTGCGCTGGAGAGGATAGTTACTGGCAAGATGTAGTACCAATGACCCAAGTACATCCAAGTCGAGATGGAAATGGGAAACCACGACGCAGCAAGGGTCAGCGCCGGACAAGGGGAAACAGCCCGAAGAGCACGACAGTCAACGCCGGATTCGAAAGCTCTCGGCAGAATCATGAAAAACTGCCCCTCAAGGATAACAGCCACGAGCTATCCAACTTAAACAAAATCTTGGACAAAATATGCCAAATCCACAGTACCCCCGGGAAACCTGCAAACCATACCCACAGAGATTGTTGGGTCTTCAAGCAGTCCGGCAAACTCAATGCCGAACACAAGGGGCTCGACACACCAAGCGAGGACGATGACGAACCCCACAAGCAGAGCACCGGAAAACAAAAGAATTTCCCACAAGAAGTCAAAACATTAAACTCACTTCAAGTGACAAAAGGGAAAATCAGAGCGGCGCCTATAAAAATACACGCCGCACGGTCTATCCCAGCGGAGTCCCGACATTGGTTGTCAAAACCAATCACCTTTGATCATCAGGATTACTCCAGAAGTATCCGGAACGCAGGATGGACTGCCCTGATATTAGATCCTATAATCGACGGAATCCAATTCACAGAAGTCCTAATGGACGGCGGTAGTGATCTGAACCTGCTATATCAGGACACAATCCGTAAAATGGGGATAGACCCAACCAAAATTCGCCACAGCAACACCTCCTTCAAGGGGGTAATGCCATGCCTATATGCCCATTATACGGGCTCCCTACTGCTAGAAGTTGTGTTCGGCTCATCCGACAACTTCCGCCGCGAAAAGTTAACCTTCCATATCGCCACATTTAAAAGTAGCTATCAAGCACTATTGGGACGTGAAGCTTTACCGCTTTTAACGCTAATACCGTGACATTATGCATCTCTTACACTTAAAATGCCCGGTACACGCGGCATCATCTCATTAAAGGGAAGTATCAAGTGTTACTCCAGCATGGAAGAACGTGAGACTGCTTGGCAGTCACACACTAATCCGGCTCCGCTAAACCAAGCACCTGAACAGGTCATTCGTACCCCGGACACGGCTAGACGAGTCTGGCGTAAACATATAAAGGCCTACTAGCCGCACACCCCCGTACAAGGGGCTGAATGCATGTACAACATGAGACAATAAGGCTCAATTTTATTCGCTTTAAGAATCGTACTCCGTTTATTTAATATAAAGTACATTTTTCGCACGATCTTTCTTCAACTAAGTTCTTCTCTTTTAAAGATGAACACCGTGCTACACCCGTCCAGGATACAGCACAACGGAGACACAGGCGCAGACGTGCAGTAGGGACCCGTTGCAAGGATTCTTTTCAGATTAAGACCCCTCGTAAACCTTTTTACTGTCTCTTGTTGATACACATCCCCGGTTTCTTGCTATAACCAAGAGGAGGCTGGCGTTTGGCATTGGCTGCGTCAGAATTTTTTTATGCGATGCACTGGACACCAGGGGCTTAGGGCATTGTTCTGCCTGTTTTCATAAAGACCGAATACCTTAGGGAGTGTTCAAGCGCCTCGAAAGTTAGGGCCTTATATGCATCAGCTCGAATCATGTCTTTGGTCAAATGTTAGGTTTGCCCGGCTCCTGTGTTTTGCTGCCTTACGTTCCGTTCTATCGGCTAACGCGGCACCGGAGAACTACCGCGATTGCTGCCCAGTTCGCCTGGCGAGCACCTCGAGAGAAAGCCAAAATTGACCTGTCATGATGTAGCATGAAACTGGTCAACCACTGATGACCCTTTGGAATGTTTAGAATTCTCCGATTAATGAAGGACCGTTTCCGGTCAGGCACATACGCCGCCCGAATTGGAGAGCGTGGTGCCCCTAGGGGCAATATAGTAGCCCCACCATCGAACTCCTATGGCTAAGTGAAAGTGATAAAGCATTATAGTCCGGTTGCCTAGTTTGCTACGCTATCACCTCCTTTACAGGATGACCAAGACGTTGGATTAAGTGTGAAAATGCGCCTTTTTGCAAACACCCCGCACTATGTGTGTGGGGGCTGAAATAAAGACTGCCATCTTTCAGGTTATATACACATATACATTAACGACCGCATAGATGACGTATTTTAATACTTGAACGCAGAAGTATAAAAAGCCCTTATATTATATTGAAACATTGTTTCACAAATCATACATGTCATTAGAACATAATATCCTTCGAGCACTGCGTCTCTATTAAACGAGCGCCCTGCAGGACTTCCTCAAAATAGTGCTCGGCAGGTACTCGGCTCCTGTCCGAATCCTGGGATGCAACGTCGGTGGCCTTCATCTCCGCCCAGTATGTCTTGACATGGGCAAGAGCCATCCGGGCACCCTCAATGCATGCTGACCGCTTCATTGCATCAACATGCGGCACCGCGCCAATGAACTGCTGCACCAAGCCAAAATAAGTCTTCGGCTCGGGCCTGTTCGGCCACAAATGAGTCACGACATCCTTCATGGCCAGTCCGAACAACCTATTCAGCTCAGCCCATTCGGCCAAACGATCGGCCAATGGAAGCGGACGCCTACGGACTATGGAACTGCGACCAAAAAAGCTCTTCCATTCCGTGATCCTTTTGGCCTTGGAAGTGTTCGGCCGCGTCTGCGGCACTCGCTGCCAAATCCAGATAAGCATCCTCCGCACCCCACAGCTGGCTCAACTAAGCATACTTAGGATCCGTGAATTTCCTCCGCAGCGAAAAAGGCTTTCCGGCCGCAATATCTTCGACCGACGTAGCTCCTCTTTCATAGCTCTCATCGCATGAGCGAGCATCCTTGGCCTCCGTGGCGGCCTTTTTCAGGTCCTCTTGTTCCGCTCGACCTTCTTTTTCAAGAAGCTCGCAACTGTCGGTAACATTCTTCAACTTTACGGCCATCTCGGCCATTTCTTTCTTGCTTCGTCAGTGAGCACCCTGTTCGGCTCTCAGCTCTTCGGCCGCTTTTAAGGTAGCCGCATCACTTTTTCGGGCTTGCCCATTGGCTCGGGCGTCCGCCCGAAGGTTCTCCATGACAGCGGCACCATCTGTGTCAAACATACATGTTGTAAGGCACAGACATTAAGCTACCTTACCGGGTGTCCGCGGAGAAGCTGCATACCTTGTGACTCGTCAAGCCGCTTATTGACAAGCGCGATGTCAGCATCCGCCACATCAAGTTGCCGCTTTAGTTCGGCAAATTAAATCGATCCGCCCTGCCACGGGACGCCGCCACCTACATAGGAAGAGCGCATTTTATACTGGGACTATGATCCTTGGCGCGCTGTCATTTTTGACAACGCACCGAGTCTCGTGGGCTACTATCTATACAGGGCGCATTCTATATGCAAAACCGCCGAAGGTACATCATTTTGCGTACCTCAAAACCCGTCAGTAAACTTATGACGGCTTCATGCAATCCGCTTTCAGCGGATGAAATCCTTTCAATCACCGTACCCATTAGCATGCGGTGATCTTCCGAGATAGACGCTCGCCCGAGCAGATCTTTTAGCTCCTCCGACTGTACACCAGTCGGTGCCGGACTCGTCCGATGGCCTTTTTCGATGGCCAGACGCGAAGGGCTTTGAGGGGACATACAACTGCCTTCGGGCCCCGCCTGATTCGGAGAAACCCTCCGCGACGACACCTTAGGGTCGTCCGCCTCGCATGACGCACGGGGCAGCGGGAGGCGCTTTCACTCTCCATCATCTCCGGATCAAGATCCTCAAGACGAAGTTCTCACGAGAAGGGCTGAGATCCGAACTACAAGGTAAAATTTCGGTTATCTTCGGAAATAAAACGGGGATGTCTCTCATTTTAAGAAAATGCCCCTCTTTACTTATGGCTCGCTGGAGGGCTGATCTCCTTGGGGAAATAGTGCGGCCGGGGCATCTCCCTTGAGACCTCTGGCGAAGATTTCTTCCCCCGCTTCGAGGCCTTGGTCTTCGGATCTTCAGAAGCGGTCCTCTTCTCCCCTTGGGGGGAGGGATTCTCGATCCCTCCTTTCTTGATAAACTCCTTCGCGGAGGCGGTAGCTCCCTCGTTCCCCCTTTGCCTTTCTTCTCGAAAGGCGCAGCCTCTAGCATCCTGGTTAACACAGGATCCCGGCGTGGTCTCGTGGAGGGGGCTGGACACCGGATCAGTTTTGCTTTCGCTATCCACTCCTGTTCAAGGGACAACTCTTTTAAAGGCAAGTTTATGATAAATATACGGATAGCATGTCCGGGTACAGGACTACTTACTTGAGTATCCGGGCGATTGCAGCTCAGACCTGCATCCTCGGTCAAGTCCGGACACATTGCTTGTGATCCGAAGAACAGTTGGTACATCTCCACGGGCGTTATGCCCATAAGATGTTGGAGAGCTCGTGGTCCCTCCGGATTGAACTCCCACAGGCGGAGGGGGCGACGTTTGCAGGGCAGGGTGCGACGAATCAGCATGACCTGCGCTACTACGACCAGATTGATCTCTCTCTCTAGGAGGTCTCGAATACGGCCCTGCAACAAGGGCATCGTCCTTGGGCGGCCCCTCAGTCGAGCCCTTTATTGATCCATGACGCCAGCATGTGGAGGACCCGGCGAAAGGCAGGTGGCGCCACCCATTTGGTGCCCACAGGAGCTGTGATATAAAACCACTCTTGTTGCCACTGGTCGAGCTCCTCTTGAACAGAGCCGTCGGGCCATGGTGCGTCTAGCTTCTTGGGTATAACAGCCCCTCCGCACTCTGCCTGCTGCCCCTTGATCATCTTCAGTTCCACTTTGAAGGTTTTGAGCCACAACCCAAAGTGAGGGGTAATGCGGAGGAAGGCTTCACATACGATAATGAACGATGAGATGTATCATAGGCGGTTCCCAAAGAGAAAATAAAGGTTATTCCTTTTTCCACCATACTTTCACTTTCCATGGCTAGCCGTATCCACGGCTGCCCTCCATACCAACACTTTCCAAGGAATTTATTATTTGACAACACAAAGTACATTCATTTTTTCATTTCGGTACTGGGCATCCCTAAAACCTTTGCCTTACTCTCGTGCAATGACAAGTGCATAAACACTCATCGTGAGAATAACACATCCAGCATGGAAAATATTAGCCACCCCTCACCGCTCCGCGAGCGAAACGAACACACAAAATATAAGTTTATTTTGAAAATTAGAGATGGCACATGAAAATTTGCTTAGAACGACAAAAGAATACCACATATAGGTAGATATAGTGGACTCATGTGGCAAAACTGGTTTAAAGGATTTTGGATGCACAAGTAGAGATGATACTTAGTGCAAAATGAAGGCTAGCAAAAGATTGAGAAGCGACCAACCAAGAAACAAATAATCTCATAAGCAAGCATTAAGCATAATTAACACCGAATAGTGCACCAAAAGTAGGATATAATTTCATTGCATGACAATTGACTTTCGTGCTTGCATAGGGAATCACAAACCTTAACACCAATATTCTTACTAAAGCATAATTACTCATCAACACAACTCACATATCGCATCATCATCTCAAAACTATTACTAAGAAACAATTTTATTTTGTCCAATGATCTTCATGAAGGTTTTTATCATATCCTTCTTGGATATCTATCACTTTGGGACTAATTTTCATGTGTTACTTTTCATAAGCTCAAACAAATATAAGTGAAGATCATGAGCACATTTTTTTCTTTCTCACAAATTAATTTAAATGAAGCAAGAGAGAATTTCTTGAATTTTTTTACTAACTCTCAAATAAATCTAAGTGAAGCAAGAGAGCATTTCTTCAAAAATACTAAGCATACTGTGCTCAAAAAGCTATAAGTGAAGCACTAGAGCAAGTGCATTGCTCATAAAAATTAAAGTGAAGTATAGAGAGCAATTCTAACAAGTCATGACATGATTTTGGGTCTCTCAAATAAGTGTCTCCAGCTAGGATTGATGACTTAGAAAACAAAATAAAACAAGCAAAGACTCATACAAGACGCTCCAAGCAAAACACATAGTATGTGACGAATAAAAATATAGCTTGGAGTAAAATACCGATGGTCGTTAGAAGAAAGAGGGGATGCCACTCGGGGGCATCCCCAAGCTTAGTTGGTTGCTCATTTTTGGATAATAGCTTGGGATGTTAGGGCATCCCCAAGCTTAGGCTCTTCTATCCTTCCTTCATCCATCATAAGATAACCCAAAACTTGAAAACTTCAATCACACAAAAGTCAACAAAACCTTCGTGAGATCCGTTAGTATAAGAAAGCAAACCACTACTATAAGTGTTGTATCAAACCAATTCATATTTTGTTTTTGCATTATATCTACTGTATTCCAACTTTTCTATGGCAAAAACTCATTAAAGAAAACCATAGAGCCATTAAAATAAGCACACAACACAAAGAAAACAGAATCTGTCAAAACAGAACAGTCTGTAGCAATCTGACTATTTCGAATACTTCTATAACTCCAACATTTCTGAGAAAATGGACGACCAGGGTAATTTGTATATTAATCTTTTGCAAAAATAATTGGCACTTTTTCACGTTCTGGTGATTTTTAACAATTGTTTTCGTGAGTGCACAAGTTTCTGTTTTTCAGCAAGATCAAACAACTATCACCCAAGAAGATCCTATAGGCTTTACTTGGCGCAAACACTAATTAAAACACAAAAAACACAATCATACCAGTAGAATAATTGTGCAAACACACAAGAACAGAAAACACAAAGCAAAAATAAATTTTATTCATTGGGTTGCCTCCCAACAAGCACTATAGTTTTACGCCCTTAGCTAGGCATAAAGCAAGGATCTAAGTATTGTCATCCTTCTTCTTAATTTCGTTTGATGTTTTTCCATCATGGGGTTTTGTAAACACAACATAAAACATATTATTCATGGAAACTTCAGCATTACTAAGTTGGTTTTCATCATAACCCTTTTGATTTCCCGTAACAATCCAAGAGTAATGTTGATTAACATTGTTGAAAACTTGTTGGATTATATCTAGAACGGGGACTTCCTTTTTAAGATTCTCATCAAAGATTTTATTATCCCCAAGAAAATGCCTTAATGCATAGTCACTATTGTAAATAATTTCATCTATCATGGGTTTTTCATGATTCATACCATAAAAATCAAAGATTTCCCTAGCTTCCCGTATTATCTAGTCAAACTCATTCATAAGAACGAGAGTGGCCAACTTTTTAGCCCTAGGATTCTTTATTTCTAGAAGCTCAAAAAACAATCTTTGCAAAGTAGGATGAGTATGAATAAATTTACTTTCAAGTTTCAGAACTAGTGCTGAAATAGCATCCACATAAGATCTAGTAGTTTTAAGTATAGGAGCATCATCAAGACTTAGATTTTCAACACAATTGAAAAAATCATGGATACGTTCTTTTCCCATAACGTTCCCTTTCCCCAAGATAAAAGTTTTAGCATCCAGATCTTAGTAGTTAGGCCATCATCTGTCGGTGCCATACCTAAATCCCTCATTATTGCAAGCAAAGGATAGATCTGACAAGAAAACGACGAACGAAAAAGAGGGGCGGATAAAACGGCAATTTTTTTGTGACGTGTGGGAGAGGAAAACGAGAGGCAAATGGCAAATAATGTAAATTGCGAGGAGATGAGATTTGTGATTAGGAACCTGGTATATGTTGAAGATCCTCCCGAGCAACAACGCCAGAAATTCCTTTTGATGTCGCTTGAAGCTACGTCGGTATTTCCCCAAAGAGGAAGGGATAATGCAGCAGAGCGGCGGTAGGTGTTTCCCTTAGATATGAAACCAAGGTTATTGAACCAGTAGGAGAACGAAGCAACACAACGTAAGCAGCTCCTGCACACAAATAAAAACACGTCGCAACCCGACGTGTTAAAGGGGCTGTCAATCCCTTTCGGGTAACGATGCCAGAAATGGCGTGCGGACGGGAGAAATTTGTAATAGATTGAATAAATAGATTGCAAATAAAATAAAACGCAGCAAGGTAATTTTGTATTTTTGGTTTAATAGATCTGAAAATAAATGCAAAAGAAAAGTAGATCGCAAAGGAAAATATATTAGAAAGAGACCCGGGGGCCGTAGGTTTCACTAGTGGCTTCTCTCGAGAAAAATAGCAAATGGTGGGTGAACAAATGACTGTTGGGTAATTGATAGAACTTAAAATAATCATGACGATATCCAGACAATGATAATTATATATGCATCACGTCCAAGATTAGTAGACCGACTCCTGCCTGCATCTACTACTATTATTCCACACATCGACCGTTATCCAACATGCATCTAGTGTATTAAGTTCATGGAAAAACGGAGTAATGCAATAAGAACGATGACATGATTTTGACAAGATCTACCAATGTAGAGATAGACCCCATTGTTTTATCCTTGGTAGCAATGGTACATACATGTCGGTTCCCTTTCAGTCACTGGGATCAAGCACCGTAAGATCGAACCCACTACAAAGCACCTCTTCCCATTGAAAGATAAATAGATCAAGTTGGCCAAACCAAACCCAAATATCGGAGAATAAATACGACGCTATAAGCAATCATGCATATAAGAGATCAAATAAACTCAAATAACTTTCATGGATATAAAAAGACATAACCGATCATAAACTCAAAGTTCATCAGATCCCAACAAACACACTACAAACACTACAAAAAAAAGACACATCCGTGACATTTTGGCCGAATGAATTTTTTTCTGTCATGCTTATGACACTTCTATGATGATAATTGTGAAAAAACCCAGTATCATGATAGATGTCGTGGGCTCCTACTTCTATGACAAAAAATCATGACAGAAAATGGGCTTTTTGTCCTGGGCTGGCCGGAGATGCAGCTGCATGACATTCTTTGGGCTGTGCATGACGGAAAAAACGATGGTAGAAGCGAGGGCGAGCAAAATATTGGGGAGTTCCCAGTTACAGTGGGTGGTCGAGGGCCGAGCAATGCACGTTTCTCTCATACAAGTAGGCGCGTGGGTGCGAGGCGTTGAGCTCTAACTGAACCCGAGTGAGGCGTTCACCTACTGAACCCGAGCGATTGCACTGTAGGCTACATGTTATTGAACCCGAGGGATCGATCTATGGCTGTTAACTAAACCCGATCGAGCGATTCCTTCGCTACTGCTGCTAACTAAAGCCGATCGAACACTGCTGCCTCCTTCCCTTGATGAACAGTGAGTGTTGTTGGGGAGTTTCACTAGTAGAAAAAGGGCCTATAGTCCCGGTTGGTGAGGGCCTTTAGTCCCGGTTAATGAACCGGGACTAAAGGGTCGGTACTAATGCCCTGACCCTTTAGTCCCGGTTCAATCCAGAACCGGGACAGATGGGCCTCCACGTGGCCTGTCCGCTGAGGCCAGGCAGGAGGGCCTTTGGTCCCGGTTGGTGGCACCAACCGGGACCAATAGGCATCCACGCCACAAGATTTCTATGGCTGTGGTTTTTTTTTTTGAAAAGGGGGGTTTGGGGGTTTTGGGGGTTAATTTAGGTGTTTCATATATTGTGCTATAGCTAGCTAATTAATAGAGAAATGTGTCCTCTCTCTTTGTCCGTTTGGTCGACGCTACGTACTATACATACATATGTGATAGACACGCTTAGCTAGCTAGTAATTAAGCAAACAGAAGATCATCATGAACATATATGCATACAGAGAGAAGTGATATCGACCACCTCTCCTTCTTCGAGAGATTGGTCGAACAACAAGTTCTCGATATCTATCCGACACTACTGCTACATATATATACAATAATTATCTTTTACAAATATATAATCTCCTAACATACGGACGCGTGGTCCACATAGTATTCTTCGCCTTCAGCGATCACGTGGTCAAGAAAGAATGCCGCCAATTCCTCTTGAATCTCTCGCATGCGATCTGGTGCTAGGAGTTCATCCCGCATCCGAAACATCTAATTTTAAGAAGGAGGTCAATACATATATATATATATATATATGAATGAATGAAACTCAACACAAATGATGGTAATAAAATAAAATTGTGAATATTTTTATTTACGCACTTCATATTGTTTGTCGGTGTAGCCCCGCCACAGGTCGTGGTGGCGGATGGACTCACAAATGTAGTATCCACGTAAATCATTCCCTTGTTCCTGCCACAACCACTTTACAAGAAATAGAGGTCAATCAAACTGATAATTAGCAAGCATGCTAAATGGTATTGATGAAACTAGCGCTTGAATCACTAGGAGATGCGTGGAATATGCTACTATATAGTACTTACTTTCGGGTGTCTAAATTGCAGCTTCTTCGGTAGTCCCGAAGCTTTTTTGGTGAATTTTCTCCAAGCCCTGCCATACAAAGAAAACAATTACTTGATATCAGAAATGAACAAAGTTGCTGATATGGTGGATAATGATCGATTTAACTTACTTCTCGAGCATTTCATTCATGTCCGCATACTCCTTGGGATCTTTTCGCTTGGAGTCTTAGACAGTTACTACTCCCTTCTCAAGCTTAATCTCTAGGAGAATATAGTGGTAGCTGCGCACACATGCATAACTCATAAATATTACATTACTATAACCAGGACTAATAATGAAACCGAATATGCCACTAGACAAGAACACTCACTTGAAGTTGTAAGGAAAGAGTATTATATCTTTGTGTTCATTTATTACCAACGATTGTAGCAAGTTGGCCTCGGTATTTTCTTTTACGAAATTCAACCTCAGTTTTGTCTATGAGATATGTGTTAATGAACCCAATATCACCCACTTGTCTTTTCTTCAATTCAAGCGATCTTCAATCTGCATAATATAGTGAGGATAATTATAAATACATGCAATGAAAGGGCTGAGTTATATAGAGAGACTTAATGATGTAAGTAGTACTACTTACGACATGAATGGTGTGACCGTTGCTTATCGATGGCCAATTGATTGAAAAACTGATAGAACTCCTCAAATGGAATAGGCAATAGTTCAATTCCAAGGAGGTCATGCTCCTTTTAACTCTCACATACAAAGTACTCCTCCCTCGGACTCTTTGCAGGTTTTCATGTACCAATCATGCAATCTTCGTGATCATCATTGATAGAGAACTTTCATCTTTGACGAGAGGCTTCCTGCATCGTATCTTTGTATCTCGAACCTCCACGAAATCATAATGTACATCGTCGGGCAGGTAATCTGCAGGATTGCCATAACCGGGCACCATCCTCGGATCGGCGATGTCGCTAGCAGGCATCTTGAGCGGGGGGCACGATTGCTTCGCTTGTTCGCCGAGCTGGGCAATTTGTTTCCCAGCTCGTCGTTCTTTCATCCTTCGATCACTTTTAGTACTTCCCGACCTCTCCGCTTCGGCAAATGCCTTTCCAATAATGCGCTCATAGTTGCCTTTCGGCGGAGACTTGGGTGGTTTTGTCGTGGCAGCTGAGTGCGCTTCGCTTTCACCGGATCTACCTTCTCCTCCGGAGGTGGATGTCTCTTTGCTTTCAACCCTTGAAACCAGTCATCCACTTCGGTCTGCGTGACCTTCGCTTTTCCTCCTCGCTCCTCTCGTCGGTAACTTCTCCGAGTCTTCGTGAGAAGGACTGAATCAGTATCTCCTCTCGCCTTTGGCTGTACTGCTAGACGCCGCGAAAGCAGATGGAGCGGATGTCTTCTTTCCTTGCTTACGAGGCGGAGGAGAAGGACTCACGACGCGCCGAGCGGCGGCGGGTCTCTTCCGCCTCTTGCCGACGAGGCGGAGAAGGAGGAGGCTGGCTGCTCGGCGCGGGCCAAGGCGCACGCAGAGAAGGAGGCGGAGTGCCGCCACGCCGGAGAAGGAGCCGCCGAGTGCCCCGATCGTCACTCACGGAGGAGGAGGCGGTGGAGGAGGCGGAGTGCCCTGACTCACGGAGGAGGAGGAGGAGGCGGAGGCGCCCAGTTCGGAAGGTTGATGGGATCCTTCCGCCATAGGCATGGGAGTCTTCAGAGCAGAACCCAGCCGATACTCCCTTCACAGTAGGTTGGTCAAGCCGGAGGTCCTCAAATCCCTCCGTTATTTCATCGACCATCACCTTAGCATATCCTTCTGGAATCGGCCGGCAGTGAAAAGTTGAGTCGGGTTTAGTAGGATAAACAGAGCCAACAGCCGCCTTGACCTTCAAATTCATCCATTGCACCATAAGGTGGAAATTTTCAGCATCCGTGATAGCATCCACGGGATAGTCGGGCAGGAGCCGCCAAGGCATGCTCGGCTGAAGCAGCTCGGTGGAAGCCACGCCGCTTCTCCGCCGAGATGGCGGGTAGCTTCGGGGAAGCTTCGCAGGTCGCTTGCTGCGATCTGCTTCTCGTTCCTCTAGCCCCATTACCCTTTCGCAGCGCCTGCAGCTTGGCTCTCGCTCCAGCTTTCTTCCTCCTCTCCCGGTTTTGTAACCCCTGCGTCTGGAAATCCAGCCTTCCACGAAACGGAGCTCGGGCGTGCCTCGTGTCCGCCTGTGGTGCTCAGGATTGCCGAGGGCCATTGTGAGCTCGCCCTTCTCCCCTCGCCTCGAACGAACGTCCCTTGCTGCGCTGCCGATATATTGCTGGAAGCCTCTTGACCGGTATGTCCAATTTCTCGTCCGTCCAAATGCACTTCCTGTTATAGGGTCCAAGGATCCGCCGGCCCGAAGAACCAAGTCCGGCAACGGTCTGGCCAGTTCATTGTCTCTGGTTCGATCCCTTTATCAAGCAGATCATTCTCAGCCTTGGCCCACTTAGGCCGGGCTACGAGGTAGCCACCTGACCCTGTGCGATGGTGAAGCTTCTTCTTCGCAGCATTTCTCTTGTTTGTCGCCGACATCTTTTTACTCTTTTCCGATGTCTTGTGGGCCACAAATGCGGGCCAGTCATCTCTGATCTTCTCATATTTGCCCTTGAATTATGGTGTCTCATTTTTTTCGACATACCTATTGAGGTCTTTCTTCCAATTCCTGAATAGGTCTGCCATCTTCTTCAGAGCAAAAGACTTGATTAATGGCTCTATAACTGGCTTCTCCGGATCATCCTCTGGCGGTAGGGTGAAATTTGACTTCAGCTCAGTCCAAAGATCATTTTTCTGCATATCATTGACATAAGACACCTCAGGGTCTTCGTTCTTAAGCTTATACCATTGGTGGATGCTGGTCGGGATCTTGTCCCTAACCGTAACTCCCCGTGACCGAGCAACAAATGCCTTCTTTGTCCGGTAGGGTTCAATCGGTTGGCCGTCATACGCGATTTGTATGATCTCAAACTTTTCATCCGAGCTCAACTTTTTCTTGGGCCTCGCCTCTTTACCCGGTTGTGCTCGATCCGAGGGCTAGAAAAAGAACAAAGACGAGAGTTAATTAATATGTGTACATACCAAAACAATGAATGCATCAATTAGCTAGTCAAGACAGGCTTAACTAATATATATACCTGGCCGGACTCGGTTTGGTGATCACCGAGCCGTCCTCACGGTCTACTTCTTCACCCTCTCCTTCGTGCACCGGCATTGGGTCATCGGAGCCATGTAAATCATAGCCAGCTGCTTCTTCACCCTCTCCTTCCAGACCATGGTTGTCGTTGAGAAACATCAACGAGCAGACGGCATCACTTCCTTATGCGATTATGTCCCTCAACAACGCTTCTTGTGCTTCGTCTCGGGGGGTGTCCATAGTTTCTACAAATATTTACAACATGGCAATTATTATTCAAACATGACAGATATGGATATATTAGTGTCAAACGTAGAACTAGCTAGCTAATCACAATAAGGAATCATATTAGTGGCCTCGACGCTGCTTCTCTAGGGTTTGGGGTGGCCTCGACAACGCTTCAAGGGTTAGGGGGTGGCCTCGAGAATGCTTCAAGGAGGGGGTAATATCGACCCCCCCCCCCACGTGTTGAAGCTATCGGGAGGGGGTCGGCATTGAACACTACATCTATGTCCCATAAGTGACGTGGGCATCGATGCCTGCGGTAGGGTAGAGGGTCGTGGATCGCTGGTGAGTCGAGGTCAAGGGGTCGAGGATCGCCGAGGGTCGGGAGGTTGCCTAGTGTCAAAGGATTCAACAAAACCATGTCTTCATCATTAGGCTAAGTAATAGGTGCATGATGGTACGAAGCTCTCCAAAGTTATTTTGGAACGGAGTCCTAGATAGGATAATCCACTTTTTGGTACAAAGTTCAGCAAGAACCTTCCGAATATCGTAATTTGGAAGGCCTTTGCTGAAATTCGTACAAAAAGGCAAATTATCCTATCTGGGACTCCATTCCGTAATAACTTTGGAGGACTTTTGTACCATCATTCCATGGTTACTTCGCTAATGATGAAGCCATGGATTTCTTCAATACTTTGACACTAGGAACCCTCTCGACCCCTCGGCGATCCTCGACCCTTTGAACCCTCGACGACCCTGGAACCCTCGACCCCTAGACGACCCTGGAACCCTCGATCCCTCGACCCTAGAACCCTCGACCCGTGATAATATCGACAACGCTTCAAGGGGGTAATATCGACAATGACGAGATACATACACGGGAAATTAATGTTATCGGGGAGGGGGTATATCGACCCCACCCCACGTATTGAAGTTATCGGGAGGGGGTATATGGACCCCCCCCCTCGTGTTGAAGTTATCGGGAGGGGTATATCGACGATGACAGAGGAGAAGATCGAAGAAAAAAAAGAAGAAAAAAAGAGGAGAAGAAGAAAGGAATAGAGGAGAAGAAGAAAAAATAGAATATTTTCTATTTTTTCTTCTTCTCCTCTTCTTTTTCTTCTTTTTTCCTCTTCTTATTTATTTCTCCTCTTCGTCCTCGCCGCTTCGTCTGCTTTCTTCCTCTTCTGATTTTCCTTTTCCTCTCCTTCTTTTCTTCTTCTTCCTTCTTTCTAGCTAGATATATAAAACTTTTCTAAAAATGTAACTTTTGCATATATAAAACTTTTCTTCTTCTTCCTTCTTCCTTCTCTTCCTTCTTCCTAAATATATAAAACTTTTCTAAAATGAAACTAACCTAAAATTAATGTACTAAATCAGAGAACATTAATGTACTAAAATTAATGTATTTTTAAAACACCATGCATATTACAATTGAAAAATACATACATTCATACAAAAAAAATATATAAAACAAGCATATATATGTGAAAAAAAATGCAAAAGGAGGGCGTCGGCGGCCGGACCAAGCTGCGGCGAGGATGGCGGGGTCGGGCAGAGGCGCGATGACGGAGGCGGGCTGCTGTCGAGAAGGCGCGAGCGGCGACGGTGGTGGGCCGGGCGGAGCGCGTCGGGCAGGAGCGGTAGGCGGCGCGTCGGGGCAGGGCGCGAGGCGGCGAGGGCGGGCGACGGGCGACGACGGGCACGGTGAGGCGACGGCGAGGCGACAGGCGGTGTCGGGGCAGCTCTGGCGGCGTCGATGTGCTCAAGGCCGTCGTCAAAGCGAGGGAAATCTGAAATTTCCTTAGTGTTTTCTTATATAGCAAGGGCATTAGTCCCGGTTCGTGGCACCAATCGGGACTAATGCCTTTAATTCTTGGTGCCACCAACCGACCAAAGGCCTCTTTTCAAAGCAGCCCAAAGGGCGGGAAGCGACCTTTGGTCGGTTGGTGGCACCAACCGGACTAAAAGGGGCATTAGTCTGGGGTCGTAGCAGCAACCGGACCTCGCTAGTTGAGAGGGAGGCGCACCTTTTTATAAGGTGCGGTGCGCCTTCCCTCTCGAACTCCTTTCTAAAGCAGGCTTTCGGGCCTAAACCTGCAATCTGTGCCTGTGGGCCTACTGGGCCTCTCGCGGGCCTGAATCACGCCCATGGTAGGGTTTCTAGTCGTATTCAGGCCGTGGGGGCCCGAGGGTGGCACTTTTTTTTTTGTTTTTGTTTTCTTTGTCGCTTTATTTATTTTATTTTGTTTCTACTTACAACAAAATACTTATTGTTGCTATTTTTATTTTTTCCAGTTTTTTTGTTTTGCTTTCTCGCATTATTTATTTTTTGTTGTTTTTTGCTTTATTTTTAATTCTTTTTTGCTTTTAGTTTTAGAAAAAATATAAACTTTCTGTTAGTGGCATTAGTTTTCAAATTTGAAAACACTTTTTTTGTTTTCTTTGTTGCTTTATATATTTTATTTTGTCTGTACTTACAACAAAATACTTATTGTTGCGATTTTTATTATTTTTCAGTTTTTTGTTCTGCTTTTCTGCTTTATTTATTATTTGTAGTTTTTTGCTTTATTTTTTAATTCTTTTTGCTTTTAGTTTTAGAAAAATTGTAAACTTTCTGTTAGTGCCATTAGTTTTCAAATTTGAAAACACTTTTTTTGTTTTCTTTGTTGCTTTATTTATTTTATTTTGTTTCTACTTACAACAAAATACTTATTGTTGCTATTTTTATTTTTTTTCAAGTTTCTTTGTTTTGTTTTCTGCATTTTATATTTTCTTTTGGTTTTTTGCTTTATTTTTTAATTCTTTTTGCTTTTAGGTCAGCAAAATTATAAACTTTCTGTTTGTGCCATTAGTTTTCAAATTTGAATTCTTTTGAAATTTGTGTGAATCACAAGTTTGTGAGCTCAACAAGGCGTGTAGAGGGACGGGCTTATAAACCGGTGTGAGCGCCTTCTTCTTGGCGTAGGTTTTCAAATTCATAGTTTTCAAATGAACTCTGAAAAAAGTTGGCATAGCATGTGCATGTACAAAACGGAGAATGGTATCATACTAAATGCATTACAAAGTTGGCATGGTATCATCATAATAGTTATGGAGAAAGTCTTCACTTTTTTCTTCGCTTGTGTCGCTTGCTTATTGCGCCAGTAACCATGGATAATCTTCATCGTTTATCGGGATGCTTGGGTCAGCCTTGACTTGGAAGGGGGGAATTTCATGAAACTTTTCATACTCTTCGTACATGTCTGTCTTGCCCTCCACTCCTGTGGATGTCCCTTTTTCCTGAAAAAGAACTATGTGGCGCTTTGGCTCATTGTATGATGTATTCGCTTCCTTATCTTTTCTTTTCCTCGATGCGGTAAACATGTCCTTCACATAGATAACCTGTGCCACATCATTGGCTAGGACGAACGGTTCGTCAGCTGTACCCAAGATTTTTCAGATCCACCGTTGTCGCTCCGCATCGTGGGTCTACCTGCACTCGCCTCTGACAGATTGACCCACTTGCACTTAAACAAAGGGACCTTAAAATCTACTCCGTAGTCAAGTTCCCATATGTCTACTATGTAACCATAATATGTGTCATTTCCCTTGTCGGTTGCTGCATCAAAGCGGACACCGCTGTTTTGGTTGGTGCTCTTTTCATCTTGGTCAATCGTGTAAAATGTATTCCCATTTATCTCAGATCCTTTCCAAATCATTACAGTCGAAGATGGTCCCTGGACAACAAGTACAGCTCATCACAAGCAGTCTTGTCACCTCTGAGACGTGTTTCCAACCAACTGCTGAAAGTCCTGATGTGTTCACATGTAATCCAGCCGTCAGCCTTTGCTCCGGTGTTTGGAGCGCAGATCGTTCTTGTGTTCATCGACGACGGGGTCACCAAGGTAGAGTTCTGTAGAACTGTGTAGTGTGCTTGAGACCAAGAATATCCGTCCCTGCATATTATTGAGTCCCTTCCAAGCGTGCCTTTTCAGTCAGTCTCCCCTCATACCGCGATTTAGGGAGACCTATCTTCTTAAGGCCAGGAATGAAGTCAACACAAAACCCGATGACATCCTCTGTCTGATGGCCCATGGAGATGCTTCCTTCTGGCCTAGCGCGGTTACGAACATATTTCTTTAGGACTCCCATGAACCTCTCAAAGGGGTACATATTGTGTAGAAATATGGGCCCCAGAATGACAATCTTGTCGACTAGATGAACTAGGACGTGCGTCATGATATTGAAGAAGGATGGTGGGAACACCAGCTCGGAACTGACAAGACATTGCTGCGTATGTACTGTCGGGCAATTTGTTATCCTTTGGAAGCTTCTTCTTCATTATTTTCAGTAGCTTCTCAAATCCTTAATCAGGCACAACATTCTCTGCCTTCCACTGCAGCAATTCGAGTATGGTACCGAGCTTTGTGTTGCCATCTTCGCAATTGGGGTACAACCCTTTTTTGTGATCCTCTAACATGCGATCGAACTTCAGCTTCTCCTTTTGACTTTCGCATTGTGTCCTTGCATCGACAATGACCCGGCGGAGATCATCATCATCGGGCACATCGTCTGGTTCCTCTTGACCTTCAAGAAGCTTAGCCCGTTGCAGCACCATCGTGCACATCGTCAGTGCATCTTGATGTTCAAGAGCATCATCGTATTCAGGGGCACATAGTTGTCATCGTACTCTTCTTCCTCGCCGTCTTCCATCATAACCCCTATTTCTCCGTGCCTCGTCCAAACATTATAGTGTGGCATGAAACCCTTGTAAAGGTGTGGGTGTGAAGGATTTTCCGGTCGAGTAAGACTTTGTATTCCCACATATAGGGCATGGACAACACATAAAACCATTCTACTTGTTTGCCTCAGCCACTTCGAGAAAATCATGCACGCCTTAATGTACTCGGAGGTGTGTACTCACCGTACATCCATTGCGGTTCATCTGCGTGCATTATATATAATTAAGTGTGTCAAAAATCATTACAAAACATCATGAATAGATAATCAAGTGACCAAATTAATAGAAGTTCATCATCACATAAAAACCAAAGTACATACATAGTTCTCATCTAACAACATAAAGCTCTGCAGAGCATCTAAATTAATTAAACCATACATTGAAACTATGTAAAACATTTCAATGCGAAAACAAATGCGATCATAATCGCAACCAAGGTAACAACTGATCCAACGGCATAATGATACCAAGCCTCGGTATGAATGGCATATATTCTAATCTTTCTCATCTTCAAGCGCATTGCATCCATCTTGATCTTGTGATCATCGATTTACATCCGCAACATGCAACTCCAATATCATCTTCTCCTCCTCAAGTTTTCTAATTTTTCCTTCAACAAATTGTTTTCTTCTTCAACTAAATTTAACCTCTCGACAATAGGGTCGGTTGGAATTCCGGTTCAACAACCTCCTAGATAAATAAAATCTATGTCACGTTGGTCGGCATAATTTTCATAAACAATAAATGAACCAATAGTTATGAAAAGATTATATATACCACATCCGAATCATAGACAGGACGAGGGCCGACGGGGGCGGATACCAAAACCATCGCACTATATAAGATGCAATAATAAAAGTAAGAAAATAATACAAGTATCTATCTAAACATACAAGTAAGAATATTTTTCCTTTCAGAAAGAAGATAAGAACAAGAGGCTCACCATGTTGGTGCCGGCGATGAGATCGGCGCGGGTGATCGACGGCGGTGAAGACGGGGACGGGGCGTGACGGACCGCTAAACCTAGACAAATATTGAGGAAAATGGAGGTTGGAGGTCGAGCTTGGAGAGGAGAAAGCTTAAGTAGTGTGGCTCGGGCATCTCATCGAACACCTCATGTGCATAGGGAGGTGAGCTAGAGCACCACAAAGCCCCCCTCGGGGCAAGAAAAACAGAAACCTTTGAGTGCTCTGCTCGCGAGCGAGGGGGTATATATAGGTCCCACCATTGGTCCCGGTTGGTGGCATGAACCGGGACTAAAGGGAAGCCTTTGGTCCCAGTTCATACCACCAACCGGGACCAATAGTGGTGGGCCAGGAGCCAGGCCCATCGGTCCCAGTTCGTCCCACCAACCGGGACCAAAAGGTCCCACGAACCGGGACCAATGGCCCACGTGGCCCGGCCGGCCCCCTGGGCTCACGAACCGGGGCAAATAGCTCCATTGGTCCCGGTTCTGGATTGAACCGGGACTAATAGGCTGAACTGGCCTGGGCCATTGCCCCCTTTTCTACTAGTGTTTGGATGAACAGTTCCCGGTGGGGGTTGGATGAAAATGGACCCCGTTGTAGTAGAGGTCGTTGCCGCTGGATGAACAGGACCCCGATCGATCGAGCCAGTGGATGAACAGGACCCCATGGAGGGCTGGATGAATAGGACCCCATGGAGGGCTGGTTGAACAGGACCCGGTGGAGGGATGGTTGAACAGTAGCCGGTGGAGGGCTGGTTAAACAGTAGCCGGTGGAGGGCTGGTTGAACAGTAGCCCGTGGAGGGCTAGATGAACAGTAGCCCGTGGAGGGGTGCTTGAACAGGACCCCGTGGAGAGGACTGGTTGAACAGTAGCCGGTGGAGGAGCGCGCGGTGGAGGCTGGATGAACAGGAGCCCGTGGATGGACAGTCTCAGGTGGAGGCTGGAGGAGGTCGATGTTGGATGAACAGTAGCCCACGGAGGCAGTCGACGGTGGATGAACAACAGCCCGTGGAGGCAGCCGATGGTGGAGATGAACAGTATCTCATGGAGTCCCTTTTGCGGTACGCCACACCTCTCCCGATGAATAGGAACCCCGTTTCGACCATGGCACTCCAACACAAGTCCGTTTCCTCCATTTTGCGGTATGCCAAACCCCTCCTGATCAACAGGACCCCGTTTCAACCGTAGGAGGTCCGTTTCCTCCGTTTTGCGGTACGCCAGACCCCTCCCAACGAACAGGATTCCGTTTCGACCGTGGCCCGTCGAACACAAGGCAGTTTCCTCCATTCTGCGGTACGCCAGGCCTCGATTCCATCGGCTGTTCCGTCCAAGCCGGTTAGCTCCCAATGAATACGATGTTTTCCGTTGCCTCCCGATGAACACGACGCATTTCGTTGCCTCCCTATGAACACGACGACGGCGCAGCTTCTCCGTTCCGACCCAGCCATGTACATGAGCCCTGTCCGTATGTATGCACGAGTAGGCGTTCGAGACCCCGCCCGTATGTACGTACGTGGTCATATTTACTTTCTTGCACCCTGGCCGCTGTACGTATGTGTACATGCTACGTGCGCGCCTCTACTACGACACATGCCCTTCCTTACACGGCCACGGTTCATCGTTGTAGCCTGCAGACAGACCGATCGACCAGTATGTACGTACACGTTCGCGACCAGAATGACAACGCTACGTACGCTTCGACCAGGTGGGTCCCGACTGTCAGGCACTTCCTTGCGTGCGAAGATGTAGCTGGTGGGTCCCGTGAGTCGTGGGGCTTAATTATTTTTTGCCCGTAATATGGACGCACTTCCTTGCGTGCGAAGATGTAGTCAGGGCCCAACAATGTGGGGAAATGTTTTTTTTCACAAAATACGGTGGCCTGTCCGGTGGGTCCCTGCTGTCAGGTGGAGGAATAATTATTTTGCGCGTAATAAGGAGGGACTTCCTTGCCGCGGCCATGGACCAAGCTGTCAGCCTCTTAACGTATAGTACTCTTCCGATTGAAGTCGTTCCTTGACCACATTGACCACGCCACACTGAGAGCGCCAAGGTGGTGGACGACGCCGAGGCCTAGGAAGGGAACGACGTGGAGCCGGGGAAGACGCGGCAGTGGATGCCCACGCAGAGAGGAGTATGAGGGTTCACTGGTTCGGCTACGGTGTGAGGCTGCCGTCGCCGCAGGGCCTGGCTAGTGGTGGGAGTAGTAGGGGGCTGTGAGGCCTCCGCGGCAGCACAGCCGGCCAAGAGAGGCAGGAGTAGGCGGCACGACTGGCGCTGCTTTGGGTGGCTGGAGCAAGAAGACCAGAGGTTGAAGAAGCACGTCGGCCGTTGGATGGACATTGTACGGTCACTGCAGCTAGAATTGTTTATATTGACTAAGTTGACAAAGCCCTTGGTACGCGCTAACTTAGTAGGCCCACAGGTCAGCCTCCGAAAACGGTGCGCGCCAGATGTTAGGGGGAGGAATCATTTTTTGGAGGAGTGAAGCTAGAATACCCGAGATTGAAGAAGAAGCATGACATCCTTTGGATGGACATCCAACGGCCACTGTTGCTAGAACCGTGTGTTGACTATAAGTTGATAAAGCCTTGCATACGCGTCAACGTATTTTTTTTTGAGGGGACGTGTCCACTTAGTAGGCCCACCAGTGTGTGGCAGAGAACTTATAGCCCATTTGAGATTTGTAAGTATGTACAACCCATTTTTGAATTATAATGGAATTTACTACAACCCATTTACAGTTTGTTAAAAGTACATCCCATTTTCTAGCTAGGACAACGATTAATAATTTCAACCAACCGTTCAAAACGGAATTCAATAAAATTTCCCACATTTTGATGGGATCCGAAATATTTTTATCCCGAAATTTCTAGTCAAATTAAATACAATTTCAATATAAATTTGTCTTACGTAAAAATCCAACGAAACATTGCGCGCGCAACAATTAATGAAATTAAAATTTTCAAAATCCAAAAATAATATTTTATAAACTAATTACGTGTTTGGTGCATTTTTTTATAGTTACAACCCAGTGTTTATAATTACATCCCATTTATTATTTCTTAATGCCCATTTTCTTGTCATCCCTCCTAGGAAAGATTTGCAGCCCAGCGGGCGGAGAATAACAAGTTGACCTTGTCTGGGTATTCCTCAAAAAAAAGTATAGCTGGGCTAGCCATTTTCATCTTGAGAAAAATTAATATCCGGGCTGGATATCTGGCCTCGGCTAGATGGGCCACAACCCGCCCATTTAATACCCTGCTCTCCTCTGAACAACAACAAAAACATCGCTCTTGTCTAAAAGAACCGAAAACATCGCTCAAGAAAAACTCTGCAGTGCTACCTCTTGAGCATAGCGTTGGTTTTCCCTTGAAGAGGAAAGGGTGATGCGGCAAAGTAGTGTAAGTATTTCCCTCAGTTTTTGAGAACCAAGGTATCAATCCAGTAGGAGGCCACGCACGAGTCCCTCGCACCTACACAAACAAATAAATCCTCGCAACCAACACAACAAAGGGGTTGTCAATCCCTTCACGATCACTTACGAGTGAGATCGATAGATATGATAAGATAATATTTTTGGTATTTTTATGATAAAGATGCAAAGTAAAGAAAGCAAAATAAAGACGACGCTAGAAATAACTTGTTGACGGGAGATTAATATGATGGAAAATAGACTCAGGGGGGGGGGGGCATAGGTTTCACTAGTGGCTTCTCTCAAGAGCATAAGTATTACGGTGGGTGAACAAATTACGGTTGAGCAATTGACAGAATTGAGCATAGTTATGAGAATATCTAGGTATGATCATGTATATAGGCATCACAGCCGAGACAAGTAGACCGACTCCTGCCTGCATCTACTACTATAACTCCACACATCGACCGCTATCCAACATGCATCTAGAGTATTAAGTTCATAAGAACAGAGTAACGCTTTAAGTAAGATGACATGATGTAGAGTGATAAACTCATGCAATATGATATAAACCCCATCTTGTTATCCTCGATGGCAACAATACAATACGTGCCTTGCTGCCCCATCACTTTGGGAAAGGACACCGCAAGATTGAACCCAAAGCTAAGCACTTCTCCCATTGCGAGAAAGATCAATCTAGTACGCCAAACCAAACTGATAATTCGAAGAGACTTGCAAAGATAACCAATCATACATAAAAAAATTCAGACAATATTCAAATATTGTTCATAGATAAACTTGATCATAAACCCACAATTCATTGATCTCTACAAACACACCACAAAAGAAGATTACATCGAATAGATCTCCACAAGGGAGGGGGAGAACATTGTATTGAGATCCAAAAAGAGAGAAGAAGCCATCTAGCTAATAACTATGGACCTGAAGGTCTGAGGTAAACTACTCACACCTCATCGGAGAGGCTATGGTGTTGATGTAGAAGCCCTCCGTGATTGATGCCCCCTCTGGTAGAGCTCCGGAAAAGTCCCCAAGATGGGATCTCACGGGTACAGAAGGTTGCGGCGGTGGAATTAGGTTTTTGGCTCCGTATTTGGTAGTTTGGGGGTACGTATGTATATATAGGAGGAAGAAGTACGTCGGTGGAGCAACATGGGGCCCACGAGGGTGGAGGCGCGCCCCCCTACCTCGTGCCCTCCTGGTTGATGTCTTGACGTAGGGTCCAAGTCCTCTGGATCACGTTCGTTCCGAAAATCACGTTCCCGAAGGATTCATTCCGTTTGGACTCCATTTGATATTCTTTTTCTGCGAAACTCTGAAATAGGCAAAAAACAGCAATTCTAGGCTGGGCCTCCGGTTAGTAGGTTAGTTCCAAAAATAATATAAAAGTGTATAATAAAGCCCATTAATGTCCAAAACAGAATATAATATAGCATGGAAAAATAAAAAATTATAGATACGTTGGAGACGTATCACTGCTTGGTCCCAGTTGTCGGCCGCTCCTTGCGCAATTCTCTCATTTATTGACTACATAGGTTGACAATGGTGTGGGACCGTGATGTCAGGAAACCAGGAGGAAGCAAAAAAATTTACAGTTGTAATATATAATAAGGAGGCACTTGCGTACGTGCAGCTACGGCCCTGGTGGGTCCCCACTGTCATCCTCTCCAAGTAAATTCATCTCCTCATTCCTCTTGTCTGTTGACCATGTTGACAATGCGAGACGGCGGCACCACGGCGAGTGCAACAACTCGAAGGATGACAGAGAGGGCCTCGCGGGCCCTACGGATGGTCTGATACAGCGCCCGCTGCTTATTTTGGAAGCTAGGATCATAGGGCCACCTGTCCACGACGGCATTGTCGTTCGCCTGTTCACCGGTGCTCGTTGACGAGACGGAGGTTGCAGCACAAGTCCTCCTGCGCTAGTAGCTCTTCCGCCGTTAGGTCGTCAAAGAGTGGCTGCACCTGCTGTATGGTGAACACAGCATGAACGGGCTTGGACATTGGCTCCGGCTCCTGGTCGGAAGCTACATCCATCGTCTAATAATCGTCGCTCAGCTCGGCGAGCTCGCTGGCGAGCCAGCTGTCCGTCTGCTGGACCAACCTGCTGCCAAGCACGAGTCTGACTGCCCTGGCCCACCCAGACCGCCTCCCTCGCCCGCGTGTGCTTTCCGCCCGTAACGGTCAGCGCCGCCTGCCCTGCTTCCCGGTGCAGGCGGTTGCTCTGCCTTCAAATGACACAAGTGTTGTCCGTCGATCCGTCTACCGCCCACATTAATGATATGCGGTTGCCGAGGCGGCTACTCCGGCGCCACACATCCATCCCTTCGCCGCCCATCATTGCTATATAAACTGCTGCGCCGGCCATGGCCGCAGTCATCCGCCTCCATTCCCTTTCTCCTGTCCACACCACTATGCCCACCATGGCTTCCTCGCGCTCCAGCGCTCTTCGGGACGGGCGGACGACGGACCACAAGGAGATGGAAGCCATTGCTGCCGATTAACTGGCCGGCAAGCAGCCAGAAGACGACGACGTCCCAATGGAGAACATGGTAGTCGATGATCCGGCGCCAACCCCCTCCTCCATGCCATCCTCATCGGTGCATTGCACCATGACCATTGGCGAGGCCCGTGCCCAATACATGGACACGGTGAGGCAGAAGCGCGAGGAGCAGTTCCAGGAGGCGCAGGCCGACGCCGCCTACAACCACCATCTCCTCCAGGAGCACTTCCAGGCGGAGGAGCAGATCGCCGTGGAGCAGGCGGAGCAGGAGGCGCTGCTCGACTCGTACTGCTCCGCCCGCGAGGGTCGCCTCAAGCACTAGCGGTACCGCATGCGGGTGGCGGAGGCTGCGGCCGCCTACAAAGAGGGTGATGAAGCGGGCGGGGTGCTATTTGGCGAGACCAAGAACGAGGCAGAGGACAATGCCGGCTCCGACGAGTCCCCGCTCCACTGGCGTCGACGAGCCCTGCTCCACCGAGGCCCTGCGGCACCAACAACGAGGCAGAGGACACTGCCGGCTCCGCCGAGGCCCCGCCCCACCGGCACCAAGCCGGAGGCCCTACTCCACCGAGGCCCCGCCCCACCAACGACGAGGTAGAGGACATCGCCGGCTCAGCCGAGGCCCCACCCTACCGGCAACGAGGGGGATGATTTCCCCCGCTCCGCTGAGACGTTGCCCCGCCAACAACGAGATAGAGGACATCGTCGGCTCGGTCGAGGCCCCGCCCCGCTGCCAACAAGGCCGCGCCACATAGAAAACGAGGAAGAGTAGAACACGGTAGGTCGCCGCTGCTCGGGTCCAAGTAAGGCCACCGCCGCTACCCTCCGGTTGAAGCCAAGCTAGGCGGGTTGACCATTGACGGACGATTAGCTTCTTGGCAGCGACGTGCAGTCGGAGAGCTATGTTGGAGAACGACGCTGCTTGCACTGCTGGTGCGGTTGCCTCATCGACACGTGGGCCCAACAAGCATCTGGGCCACATGTCGATTCTGCAACTGCACCTGCAGTTAAGTCACTGAAGCTCAGTCCGCTGGAGTAGAAGCTTCTGTTCGGCTCAGCCGGACACAGGTGGGTAGCTTTGGTTAATTAATTATACCTCCAGCGGGCACCCCTTTTTAGTTGAAGAATGTATGAAATGTAATGAAATCCGGCATGTTTATATGAAATCCGACCGTGCATGAATGAATTTAGTTCGATTAGTTCGAATTCTTGTATCACTGGCATTGGATGAACATGCAAAACAAAAGGTAATAGCATTATTCCCAGGGTGATCACCTCGTTTGCAGCAGTTTCACATGTACTCCCTCCAGTCCTTTTTAGTCTGCATACAAGTTTTGTCTGCAGTCAAAGTATCTCTACTTTGACCGGAGTACAGAGAGTTTGAGCAGCTTTGTAGCGTTCCTGTACATTGCATATCAAACACACATGCCTGGCAATTCATAAGAACATTCAAAACAATCAATGATTATGCATCTCAGCGATTCACATGTCAGAGCCAATATTTACTTCACAACTAAAGAATAAAGAAAAATAGATCGACGCTGCTGACAGCAAAGGGCGTCCCATTCGAAAATATCAAACACATGTATTCTTGCTAACATCAATGAGCAAAATTTGACAAGGTTGTCCCATTCAAAAATGTCAAATGCTTGTTGTTTTGCGTACATAAATGAGCAAACTTTGACAAGGTTTTCCCATCCCAAAATATCAAATGCCTACGGTTGTGGAATGGGTAGGGTTTGCCATCAGTTCAGACATTGAAATGGCAATTCGTGCTAAATAAACCAGCTATTCTTTTTGTGCAGTTCCACCAAAATCAACCAAATTCGTGCGTAGCTTGTATGATTTCGCCCTTATATGTTGCAACGCCTTGAACATATCGACACCTCCTTTCTTGTGGTGGAAATTAATGATTCGATGTATTCATAAACATTTTGTGCAGTTCCCATTGAAATCAAGCTGAGCACCCCTATTTGCACAAATACAAAAAAAGTGATTAGTATAAAGCAAACTGTACTATGAATTGACAGTTTAAATAGGCACCTGCATGGTCCATGTAGATCACACTTTTTAAAAAATGGAACTCACCGGAAAGAATCCTAGAACAACATTGTACTTGCGCATCACAGCAAAAAGTGGAGATATGTCAGTCCTTCTGAGCTGAAGTTAGTTTGGTCTTGTGGGGAGTAATGTAACCATCCTTAACCTGCTCCTTCTGATGAGAAGATGGACACGGCTTCTTTATCCTGGCATAATCGGAACTAGTCACTTCACGTACTCCATATTCTTCTTCAGAGGAGGATGATCCTGTTGTGCAAAGACAAGAGGACAACTAAATGTTAGCATCTCTGTTTGCTCGGAAAAAGGAAAGGAAATATTTAAAACAACACAGATGAAGCACTTCTCAAGGACAATACCACTTTCTCATGACAGTATCTAAACAGTAGCACAACACCAATAGAGATGACAATGCTCAATCATATGGATGAAATCCGTGGGCGAGTACCAACCTTTGTCATGAGGCTTATTGTGTAGAGCATACAGATCAAGCACTTCTCCGGAACCATCTGTTGTTATCTACTGTGGTTGCCATGCTTACTATATACTCCTCGATTAGTTTAATGTTTCCAACATCTTCTTGTGCAGTTCCACTAAAATATATGGTATCTTCAAAGAAGATCCCTGTTTGCACAAGTAGAGATAATTAGATATTACATTAAGAGTGGCATTAAATCAGTGGCAAAACAATTGCTCGTTCCAGCCATAGCAATAAATTAAGATGCAAAACTATATCATTACTTGTGTCATCACAGTTCCAGTGTTTCATTACAACACCAGGAGTAGATTTTTGTTTTTCTTCCGCTTGTTCTTCCCCTTCATCACTTGGTTCAATAGTAGACAAGCTTCGCCTTCGATGTAAGATTTGGCATGTCAATTAGGGAGCTCAAGTATAGCACTAAACAACGACATTAATTTTCTGATGGAAGTGGAAAAATACAGGCAAACAGTTGTGAAATATCCTTATCTTACCTCAATGGGATATTATGGTGCACATACAGATTGGAACTCTTGTCTCCATTTGTGCAGTTCACTAAAATCAAGCAACGTTACCGTACAAGTAGCACAACATATGAAAGCACACTGCACAATAATTTGAAAGAAAGCTAGTACCGACCTCTCATGACGCGGAATTCAAACAACTCACAAGAAGAAGATCTGAACCAAATTTGCCAACATGGATAGGAAGTAAATGTCCTCTTGTGCAGTTCCACTAAGATCAAGCAATCAAGCAACATTGTTGTTGTGACATTTTGGTTGAACTACACAAAACACTCTTAAAACAAAAGTGTTTTGTGTTGTGCAACATAAGGTCACAATAGCAACGAGATGAAGTAGATAATCCTGTTTACACAGAGTTGCAAAGGAAACAACTAGTGGTCAATAACGGTGGATGACACAAAAGCCAACAAAAAGAAGCATCTAACTTATCTAAATGGGAAAGAAAGCAAGACAGTAGCATTTCTAAAACGGTGCCATTGATTAATATTAACGGAGAGATTATATTAACAATAAAATTTGTTAAACATGTAATTTTCTTTTAACTGTGGCATTGCATCAATTTTCTAGCGGCATTTTCTAGTCCATGTGATACGTCTCCAACGTATCTATAATTTTTTATTGTTCCATGCTATTATATTACCTCTTTTGGATGTTTATGGGCTTTATTTTACACATTTATATCATTTTCGGGACTAACCTACTAACCGGAGGCCCACTGTATTGTTGTTTTTTGCCTATTTCAGATTTCGAAGAAAAGGAATATCAAACGGAGTCCAAACGGAATGAAACCTTCGGGAGCGTGATTTTTGGAACGAACGTGATCCGGAGAGCTTGGAGTGTAAGTCAAGAAGCTACCGAGGACCCCACGAGATAGGAGGCCCCGCCTCCCCTGTAGGGCGCACCCCCTGTCTCGTGGGCCCCTCGGGCGGCCACCGACGTACTTCTTCCTCCTATATATACCTACGTACCCCAAAAACATCCAGGAGCACCACGAAACACAATTTTCACCGGCCAGAACCTTCTCAGATTCGAGATCTCATCTTGGAGCCTTCACGACACTCTGAGGAGGGGAATCGACCATGGAGGGCTTCTACATCAACATCCTTTCCCCTCCGATGAGTTGTGAGTAGTTTACCACAGACCTACGGGTCCATAGTTATTAGCTAGATGGCTTCTTCCCTCTTTTTGGATCTCAATACAATGTTCTCCCCCTCTCTTGTGGAGATCTATTCGATGTAAACTCTTTTTGCGGTGTGTTTGTCGAGATCCGATGAATTGTGGGTTTATGATCAAGTTTATCTATGAATAATATTCGAATCTTCTCTGAATTCTTTTATGTATGATTGAGTTATCTTTGCAAGTCTCTTTGAATTATCAGTTTGGTTTGGCCTACTAGATTGATCTTTCTTGCCATGGGAGAAGTGCTTAGCTTTGGGTTCAATCTTGCGGTGTCCTTACCCAAAGGATGTAAAGGGTTGCAAGGCACGTATTGTATTGTTGCCATCGAGGATAACAAGATGGGGTTTATATCATATTGCATGAGTTTATCCCTCCACATCATGTCATCTTGCTTAATGCATTACTCTGTTCTTATGAACTTAATACTCTAGATGACGGCAGGAGTCGGTCGATGTGTGGAGTAATAGTTGTAGATGCAGGCAGGAGTCGGTCTACTTGTTATGGACGTGATGCCTATATACATGATCATGCCTAGATAATCTCATAACTATGCGCTTTTCTATCAATTGCTCGACAGTAATTTTTTCACCCACCGTAATACTTATGCTATCTTGAGAGAAGCCTCTAGTGAAACCTATGGCCCCCGGGTCTATGTCTTATCATATTTGCTTTCAATCTACTTTTATTCGCATCTTTACTTTTTGCATCTATATTATAAAATACCAAAAATATATTTATCTTATCTTACTATCTTTATTAGATCTCACTTTCACAAGTGGTCGTGAAGGGATTGGCAACCCCTTTATTATGCGTTGGTTGCCCGTTCTCGATTTGTTTGTGTAGGTGCGTGGGACTTTTGAGAGCCTCCTCTTTGGATTGATACCTTGGTTCTCAAGAACTGAGGGAAATACTTACGCTACACTTGCTGCATCACCCTCTACTCTTCGAGGAAAACCAACGCAAGCTCAAGACGTAGCAAGAAGGATTTCTGGCACCGTTGTCGAGGAGGTCTTCGCTCAAGTCAAGACATACCAAGTACCCATCACAAACCCATCTCCCTCGCATTTACATTATTTGCCATTTGCCTCTCATTTTCCTCTCCCCCACTTCACCCTTGCTGTTTTATTCGCCTTCTCTTTCCCAATCTCCTCCTCTCTCTTTCGCTTGCCTTTTGCTTGCTTGTCGTTATGTCTAGTTCCTTATCCGCTCCTATGTCTCCCGAGTTTGAAGTTCTTCACTTCAAGCAAAGGCAAGGAGAAAATTTAAAAGATGCTTGGTATAGGATGATGGAATCTTATCGCAAATGCACCCTCGAGGTGAACTTTACAAATCTTCTTCGCAATTTTTATGTTGGGTTAAATATCACTCATAGACAACTCTTGGATTGCATTGCCAAGGGAAATTTTATTGAAATTGATCCCAGTATTGCGCATGAAATTATAGAGGGAATAGTAGGAACACTACCTCAAAAGGGAGGATCGCATCCTACCCAAGAAGAAACGCAAGTGTTTGGAAAGATTTGCGAAGTAACAAATTTTTTACAAAAGTCTCTTGAGCCTCTTAAAAGTGTTAGCGGAAATCTTCACCGCATGAATATGTTGATTACTCTTTGCAATAAGCGGTTGGATTCTTGAGATCTAAAAATTTCCGAGTATGAAGGGAAGCGGAAAGAACCTCCCGGATTCGAACATGACTCCGCTAAAAAACTGAAAACCAAAGAGGGCACTACTTAGATCTATCTTCGCTTTTATGCCTAGCTAGGGGCGTTAAACGATAGCGCTTGTTGGGAGGCAACCCAATTTTATTTTTAGTTTTTTTTTGTTTTTGTTTCTGTTTAGGAATAAATAATCCATCTACCTTCTGTTTAGATGTGTTTTTATCTTTTAGTTAGTGTTTTTGACAAGTTAAACCTATAGGATCTTCTTGGATGATAGTTATTTGGTCTTGCTGTAATTTCCAGAAACTTTCGGTTCATGAAAACAATTGTTAAAAATCACTAGAACGTGATAAAATAGTGATTCCAATTTATGTTGATCAATAAACAAATTTACTAGGTCGTCCTATTTTGGCCGAATTTTTGGAGTTCAAGAAGTTTGCGTTAGTTACAGATTGCTACAGACTGTTCTGTTTTTGACAGATTCTGTTTTTCGTGTGTTGTTTGCTTATTTGATGAATCTATGGCCAATAAAATAGTTTATAATCCATAGAGAAGTTGGAATACAGTAGGTTTAACACCAAAATAAATAAAGAATGAGTTCATTGAATTACCTTATGTGGTGGTTTTGTTTTCTTTCACTAACAGAGCTTATAAGATTTCCTGTTGAGTTTTGTGTTGTGAAGTTTTCAAGTTTTGGGTAAAGCCTTTATGGACTATGGAATAAAGGGTGGCAAGAGCCTAAGCTTGGGGATTCCCAAGGCACCCCAAGATATTCAAGAATAGCCAAAATCCTAAGCTTGGGGATGCCCCGGGAAGGCATCCCCTCTTTCGTCTTCGTTCATTGGTAACTTTACTTGGGGCTATATTTCTATTCGCCACATGATATGTGTTTTGCTTGGAGCGTCGTGTATTATATTAGTCTTTTCTTTTTAGTTTACCACAATCACAATTTCTGTACACACCTTTATGGGAGAAGCCTATATGATTAGAATTTGCTAGAATACTCTATGTGCTTCACTTATATCTTTTGAGCTTGATAGTTTTTGCTCTAGTGCTTCACTTATATCTTTTAGAGCACGGTGGTGTCTTAATTTTGAAGAAATTACTAGTCTCTCATGCTTCACTTATATTATTTTGAGAGTCTTTTAGAACAGCATGGTATTTGCTATGGTCATAAAGTTGGTCCTAGAATGATGAGCATCCAAGTTGGGTATAATAAAAACTATCATAGGAAGTGAATTGGATGCTATGATCAATTTGATGCTATTTACCACCGACGTACTTCTTCCTCCTATATATACCTACGTACCCCAAAAACATCCAGGAGCACCACGAAACACAATTTTCACCGCCGTAACCTTCTGTATTCGCGAGATCTCATCTTGGAGCCTTCACCGACACTCTGCCGGAGGGGAAATCGACCACGGAGGGCTTCTACATAAACATCCTTGCCCCTCCGATGAGTTGTGAGTAGTTTACCACAGACCTACGGGTCCATATTTATTAGCTAGATAGCTTCTTCTCTCTTTTTGGATCTCAATACAATGTTCTCCCCCTCTCTTGTGGAGATCTATTCGATGTAAACTCTTTTTGCGGTGTGTTTGTCGAGATCCGATGAATTGTGGGTTTATGATCAAGTTTATCTATGAATAATATTCGAATCTTCTCTGTATTCTTTTATGTATGATTGAGTTATCTTTGCAAGTCTCTTTGAATTATCAGTTTGGTTTGGCCTACTAGATTGATCTTTCTTGCCATGGGAGAAGTGCTTAGCTTTGGGTTCAATCTTGTGGTGTCCGTACCCAAAGGACAAAAAAGGGTTGCAAGGCACGTATTGTATTGTTGCCATCGAGGATAACAAGATGGGGTTTATATCATATTGCATGAGTTTATCCCTCTACATCATGTCATCTTGCCTAATGCGTTACTCTGTTCTTATGAACTTAATACTCTAGATGCAGGCAGGAGCCGGTCGATGTGTGGAGTAATAGTAGTAGATGCAGGCACGACTCAGTCTACTTGTTATGGACGTGATGCCTATATACATGATCATGCCTAGATAATCTCATAACTATGCGCTTTTCTATCAATTGCTCGACAGTAATTTGTTCACCCACCGTAATACTTATGCTATCTTGAGAGAAGCCTCATGTGAAACCTATGGCCCCCGGGTCTATCTCTTATCATATTTGCTTTCAATCTACTTTTATTTGCATCTTTAATTTTTGCATCTATATTATAAAATACCAAAAATATATTTATCTTATCTTACTATCTTTATTAGATATCACTTTCGCAAGTGGCCGTGAAGTGATTGACAACCCCTTTATTGCGTTGGTTGCGAGTTCTCAGTTTGTTTGTGTAGGTGCGTGGGACTTTTGAGGAGCCTCCTACTGGATTGATACCTTGGTTCTCAAAAACTGAGGGAAATACTTAGGCTACACTTGCTGCATCACCCTCTCCTCTTCGAGGAAAACCCACGCAAGCTCAAGACGTAGCACCATGTCAATCCCATCTAAACCAAACAGGAAGGACTTTTAGGGACTAAAATTGGGCATTTGGGACTAAAGAAAGAAGACCTCGAGGGAGAGTCTTTTTGGGACTTTTTCCAACAGTTGCCCCTGCCCCGTGATACGTCTCCAACGTATCTATAATTTTTGATTGCTGCATGCTATATTATCTTCTATTTTTGGGGCTTTATCATTCACTTTTATATTATTTTTGTGACTAACCTATTAACCGGAGGCCCAGCCTAGAATTGCTGTTTTTTTTCCTATTTTAGAGTTTCGCAGAAATGAATATCAAACGAAGTCCAAACGGAATGAAACCTTCGGGAACGTGATTTTCGGAACGAACATGATCCAGTGGATTTGGAACCTACATCAAGAAATCAAGGGCAAAAGTGTTTGGAAAACAGCGTCAGTCCGGGTTAGTTCCATTCAAATCATACAAGTTAGAGTCCAAAACAAGCGCAAAAGTGTTTGGAAAAGTATAGACGACGGAGACGTATCAACTCCCCCAAGCTTAAACCCTTGCTTGTCCTCAAGCAATTTAGTTGACAAACTGAAAGAGAAAAAGAAAAACTTTTACAAACTCTGTTTGCTCTTGTTGTTGTAAATATGTAAAGCCAGCATTCAGGTTTTCAAAGAAAGATTATAACTAACCACATTTGCAATAATTCTCAAGTCTCATGTTTACTCATATCAATGGCATAATCAACTAGCGAGCCATAATAATAAATCTCAGATGACAACACTTTCTCAAAACAATCATAATATGATATAACAAGATGGTATCTCGCTAGCCCTTTCTGAGACCGCAAAACATAAATGTAGAGCACCTTTAAAGATCAAGGACTGACTAGACATTGTAATTCATGGTAAAAGAGATCCAGTCATAGTCATACCCAATATAAATTAATAGTAATGAATGCAAATGAAAGCTGCGCTCTCCAGCTAGTGCTTTTAATAAGAGGGTGATGACTCAACATAAAAGTAAATAGATAGGCCCTTTGCAGTGGGAAGCAGGGATTTGAAATAGAGATAAATAATATTTTGAGCGGCATACTTTCATTGTCAACATAACAACTAAGAGATGGCGATATCTTCCATGCTACACACATTATAGGCGATTCCCAAACAGAATGGTAAAGTTTATACTCCCCCTCCACCAACAAGCATCAATCCCTGGCTCGCTCGAAATAACGAGTGCCTCCAACATACATCAGGTCCTAGGGGGAGTTTTTTTTGCAATTAATTTTGATTTAGTTTGCATAAAGCATGGGACTGGGCATCCCGGTGACCAGCCATGTTCTCGTGAGTGAGGAGCGGAGTCCGCTCCTCTTGAGAATAACCCGCCTAACATGGAAGATAAGGACAACCATAGTTGATACATGAGCTATTCGAGCATACAAAACAGAATGTTTATTTGAAGGTTTAGAGTTTGGCACATACAAATTTACTTGGAACGGCAGGTAGATACCATATATAGGAAGGTATAGTGGACTCATATGGAATAACTTTGGGGTTTAAGGGATTGGATGCACAAGCAGTATTCCCGCTTAGTACAAGTGAAGGCTAGCAAAAGACTGGGAAGCGACCAACTAGAGAGCGACAACAAGTCATGAACATGCACTAAAATTAATAAACATTGGATGCAAGCATGAGTAGGATATAATCCACCATGAACATAAATATCGTGAAGGCTATGTTGATTTTGTTTCAACTACATGTGTGACCATGTGCCAAGTCAAGTCACTTAAATCATTCAAAGGAGGATACCACCCCATCATACCACATCACAACCATTTTAATAGCATGTCGGCACGCAAGGTAAACCATTATAACTCATAGCTAATCAAGCATGGCATAAGCAACTATGATCTCTAATTGTCATTACAAACATGCTTATTCATAATAGGTTGAATCAAGAATGATGAACTCATCATATTTACAAAAACAAGAGAGGTCGAGTTCATACCAGCTTTTCCCATCTCAGTCAGTCCATCATATATCATCATAATTGCCTTTCACTTGCACGACCGAACTATGTGAATAATAATAAGAGTGCACGTGCATTGGACTAAGCTGGAATCATGAAAGCATTCAATAAGCAGGTGAGAAGACAAGGCAATATGGACTCTTTGGTTAAATCAACAATAATGCATATAAGAGCCACTTCAACAATTTAATCATAGTCTTCTCCTATCGACCCCCAAAGAAAAGAAAAGAAATAAAACTATTTACACGGGAAAGCTCCGAACAAGCAAAAGAAGAACGAGAAATATTTTTGGGTTTTCTTTTTAATGATTACTACTACAGCAGAAAAACTAAACTAACTAGAAGTTACTACTAATTTTTTGTTGTTGTTTTCTTAAAGTTTATCAAACACACAAGAAGAAAGCAGGAAAAAGAAAATAAACTAGCATGGATATTACAGTGAAAGAGTATGACCGCCGACATCTAGCAATGAGTGTGTGTGAACATAAATGTAATGTCGGTGGGAAATACGTACTCCCCCAAGCTTAGGCTTTTGGCCTAAGTTGGTTCATTGCCAGGGATAGCCTGGCTGATACCCGTAGGTGTAGCTGGGGTCGTACTGTGATGCAGCGGCTATCGCCTCCTGAGCTGCAGCGTGGCGTCGAGCTGCCTCCGCTCTCCTCTCGTACTCATTTGCCTCCTCTCTGGTAATAACATATCTTCCTTTTGTCTGAGAATCAAAGAAGGCAGGAGTAGGAAGAGTAATACGGACAACATGCCGTTTGTTAAAGATTAGTCGATACTGGAGAGGTGATTCAGTCCTCTCAACAAATTGGTGAGAAACCATAGAATCAAAATCTAAATAAGTAGGGGGTAACTCCATATCACCCTCACGAATGTCTATCTCAAGAAAATTAACTAAGCGGGTTGCATAAATTCCTCCAAATAAATCTCCGTTATATCTATTAAGATGCAACCTACGAGCTACAATGGCTCCCATGTGATAAGATTGGTCTCCCAACACAGCACTCTGAGAATGTTGAGATCAGGGGACACACATGTGACATGCTTCATCCTTAGCATTTATGCACCTACCGATGAAGAGAGCAAAATAATGTGTAGCAGGAAAGTGAATGCTCCCTATAGTGGCTTGCGTTAAATCTCTAGATTCCCCCACAGTTATACTAGCAAGAAAGTCTCTAAATTCAGATTTACGGGGATCAACAAGATTACCCCATTGTGGGAGTTTGCAAGCAAAAGTAAAATCCTCTAAGTCCATGGTATAAGATTTATCATAAAGATCAAACATGATGTAAGGGGAATTACGCCAAGATGAAAACTCAATCCTCCTCAAAAATGAACTAGTGAGATCATGATACTGTGGGCATTTGTCTGCCTCGAAGTCCACAAGACCGGCGTTAGGCAAATATGCGTTAAATTCTTCTTTGATTCCCGCTCGATCCATAAAATTTTCCGAAGGCCATTCATAGGGCCTCACGGGAGCGTCCCTTGGGGGCTCCTCATCAGCATCGCGCATTGCAAGCCTAGGGCCTTGCTTCCTTGAAGAACCACCATGGAACTTCTTGCTAAACATATTGTTTTCTCCGAAAAATTTCTGAAATTTTTAGTAACTTCAAACAAAAGTGAACCAAATTTAATAAAATTGATAGCAACTACTCCTACAAGTGCCTAGAGCCTATATCAAGCATTAGAACTACTTGGGACCATATAAATTGGACATGCAAGCTCAAGAACATGGTCACCTATGCAGCACAAATTTGCAATGAATAAAGCACTAGAACAAAAACTAATTGGACCAATGGAGGATTCAAATACCAAGGAACAATCTCCCCAAGCAGTTTTGTTAGAGGTGCTTTGAGCAAAGAGATCGAAAATCACAGCAACGGGGGCTGGAACTCGTGTTTGAGCTGGTTATTCGTGTTTGTGGGAGGAAGAAGAAGAGGATGGGTGCAGGAATAAGTGTAGGAGGGCCATCGTGGGCCCACGACGCAGGGGGGTGCGCCCAGGGGGGTAGGGCGCGCCCTCCACCCTCGTGGCCAGCTGGCAGCTCCCCCTGCGGTAATTTTTGCACTAAAAATCCTCAAATATTCCCGAAAAAATCATATTAAATTGGCATGGCATTACGAGGACTTTTATTTTCTGGATATTTTTACATTGCAGATAAATCGAGAAATGCAGACGAGAAAAATACTATTTTACATTATTTCAACTAAATAACAGAAAGTATAAAGAGGGTACAGAAGGTTGTGCCTTCTAGTTTCATCCATCTCATGATCATCAAAAGGAATCCACTAACAAGGTTGATCAAGTCTTGTTAACAAACTCATTCCAATTAACATGGAACCGGAGAAATTTCGAATGACACTTTGTTACCTCAACGGGGATATGCACATCCCCTATAATAAGAATATCATATTTCTTCTTGACAGCAGGAAGAGGAAATTCAAAACCTCCAAAAATAATCGATGAAACTTTTCCAATAGAGTTGATGCTATAAACTTGAGGTTGTTTCCTCGGAAAGTGTACCGTATGCTCATTACCATTAACATGAAAAGTGACATTGCCTTTGTTGCAATCAATAACGGCCCCTCCAGTATTCAGAAAAGGTCTTCCAAGAATAATAGACATACTATCGTCCTCGGGAATATCAAGAATAACAAAGTCCGTTAAAATAGTAACGTTTGCAACCACAATAGGGACATCCTCACAAATACCGACAGGTATAGCAGTTGATTTATCAGCCATTTGCAAAGATATTTCAGTAGGTGTCAACTTATTCAAATCAAGTCTACGATATAAAGAGAGTGGCATAACACTAACACCGGCTCCAAGATCACATAAAGCAGTTTTAAGTTAATTTCTTTTAATGGAGCATGGTATAGTGGGTACTCATGGATCTCCAATTTTCATTGGTACTCCACCCATAAAAGTATAATTAGCAAGCATGGTGGAAATTTCAGCTTCGGTATCTTTCTCTTATTGGTAATGATATCCTTCATATACTTAGCATAAGGATTTGTTTTGAGCACATCGATTATTCGCATACACAAGAAGATAGGTCTAATCATTTCAAAGAAAGCGCTCAAAATCCTCATCATCCTTTTTCTTGGATGGTTTGGGAGGAAAGGGCATGGGTTTCTGAACCCATGGTTCTCTTTCTTTACCATGTTTCCTAGCAACAAAGTCTCTCTTATCATAACGTTGATTCTTTGATTGTGGGTTATCAAGATCAACAACAGGTTGACTTTCTACATCATTGTCATTACTAGGTTGAGCATCATCATGAATATCATCATTAACATTTTCACTAGGTTCATGTTCATTACCAGATTGTGTTTCAGCATCAGAAATAGATATATCATTTGGATTCTCAGGTGGTTCAGCAATAGGTTCACTAGACGTTTGCAAGTCCTATCATTTTTTGTAGCGACCAGACCTCAAACAGTCTGATCTCTGTGCTGAGTGTCATCCCTGGATCAGTAATGCTGACACCACACAGTACTTGGAGGATTTATAACAGAGTAGAAATCACACACTTATTACAATCGAATGTCTCAAGAGAGAGCTTAGTAAAGTAAATATGGCTTAAGGCCATCTAAATACGATAACAGCAGAAGGCTTGGAAGAAAAAGCGAGTCCATCAACTCCAACGGCATCACTGAGTATAGAACCACGGCCTAAGCACCTTACTCGTCGTCTGAAAAGTCTGCAACATGAAACGTTGCAGCCCGAAAACGGGTCAGCACATGGAATATGCTGGCAATGTAACACATAGAGAGATAATGGAATAAGCTATACTACATGCATATTTGGCTGGCGGAAAGCTCTATGGTTACAGTTTTTTTTTGCGAAAAACCATTTTTTCCCTACTGCAAAGGAATAAATTTATTTAACTATCATGGTGGTTGTGAAACATTGAGAATGGTTGACAGCATTCTCAATCCCAATTAAAGGTACTCATTAAAACCCAACAATATTAATTAGAAGTAACATGATGAGATTCACATGATATCCAAGTACTAGATACTCAAGATGTCCATAACCGGGGACACAGCTAACCATGATTAGTTTATACACTCTGCAGAGGTTTGCGCACTTTTCCCCACAAGACTCGATCGCCTCCGTTTGATTTCTCGCACTACAAGGTGTTTGAGAAACGGATGACTGAGACACAGTCTTTCGAGCGCTTAGCACCTTACATGTGGGTAGACCGTACCACCTACAACCCCTACATCTGCTAGCCTACGGTAAGAGTTCGCACAACTTAATCAACTATGCGAGCCCATAATGGCTTGTTGCTGCACACGTAAGTTTCTAGCATGAATAATCTCATGATCCCTTTGAGCACGGGTGGCGGTCCAAGAAATACAGGCAAGTCCTGATAGAAACCAGGTGCCTCAATCCACCCGGATGTGTGTTTAAGTTGCCACCTTAGATAAAACCATTAATTAACGATCTCACATCTGTCATGGATACACTCAGCCAATCCACGTCTACTAGCATAGCATGGCATTATAAGCAAACTTAGAAGTAACTCCCTAGGGTTTGATAATAAAACAGGTAATAGGTACTACCTCAACTACTTCCCATCCCACAATTTAATTAGATCCTAACCATGCAATGTTTGAGGATAGATCTAATGCATAAAACTGGGTAGTAGAAAAGGTATGATCAAAGTGTTACTTGCCTTTGTCGATGATCCGCGAAACCTAGAGACTCAAGTAACGTAGGCGCACTCCGGTATTCTATCGCAGACAAACAAACAAGCATACAATAAGTACTCATCTAATGCACAGGTAAAACTCAAATAGATCTAACGAGATTGTTCAACTTAAGAACTCTGGTTTGCAAAAAGAATCAAATCAAACGAAGCAACGAAAGTCAAACGGCGGAAGAAAACAGCTTTGTTTTACTAATCAAGAAAACAACAGATGTGTGTTTAAGTAGATTATTCGGAAATAGGGTTTCGAGACGAAACTCTAGGCGCTTGAATCGCCTGATTCCAATAAACGAGCGAAAAGTTATGCTAAAACGAAAATCGGATCAAGAATCACGATCAGAAAAATCACGAGTTAAATCCGAGAAAAAGAAAAACGACGAACAGTTAACGAACGGACGTTCGTTAACTAAACTAATCTAACGAACGAGTTCGTTAAACACGAACGAACGAACGAACGTTCGCTAATTAACCTAACCGAAAAAAACCGAAACTAAAAAAAACCGAAAACAAAAAAAAACTGAAAATAAACAGAAGAACAAATCGCTCGGTTTTGATAAAAAAAACCGGCGTGGAAAATGAGGCGGCGGCGAACCTCGGGCGGCGGGTCACGGCGGCGGCGGGCGGTTCGGCCGCGGGCGGCTCGGGCGAGGCGGCGGCGGCGGCGGGCGCGGCGCGGCCGGGTTAGGGTTAGTGTTTTGGGCGGCCGGGTGGGCGGCGGCGGGCGCTGGTGGGCTGGCGGCTCGGTGGTTGGGGCGCCGGGGCGGTGCTATTTAAAGGCGCCCCCTGAGCGGAGTCCCGCTCGGGCACGGCCCAAGGTCGGTGCGCGTTTTTTTTTAAATAATTACGTGCAGAAAAAAAATAAAAAGAAATACTAAACGGACTCCACCCCGTGAGCACCAGAATACAAATAGCTAGTCAGGGCACTGGCCGAGCCAGTGACAAGCCCAGCAAAGATAGGCATCACCTAGAAGCAAACTAAAAAGCCGCGATGGTGGCGAAGCAGCCCGCCTCCCACCAGGCTCTCAGGTCCTAGATTATCATGTTCACCACTCCAGCCAGATGTCTAGCTTGTATTGCTTCCAATTTGGTTAAATTGCATCTGCATAGCTTACACATTATACCTTTGAATATGACATGCCTTTCTGTTTTTGGTACATACTAGTACATTAGTGTATTAACCATGTTCTTACATCAAACTAATGTTCTTGTGGATCCCTCATCAATCACTTATGACGAGGCAGGCAGGCAAGGGGACTACTCCTCATATAAAGAATGCAGCGTCAGCCTCCCGACCTAATTCTCAAGAAATAGAAATGCTAGATGAAGATAGTGAATGTAGCTCTGTAGTTGATTACAGCATTTCCCCTACACTAGCATTGCAGGTGCTTGCTCTAACTTGGCAGCGTGATATGTGGTTGCATGTTGCATATGGTCTCTAGATTGTAATTCTTCCAATCTGGTTAAACTGCATGTGCTAGTCTGCTTAGCTTATACTCCTGTAAATGTGACATTATACCTGTTAATGTGACATGCCTTCCTGTATTTAGTACATAGTACATCTATCTATTAAGCATGTCCTTACATAAAACTATTGTTTTTTTGTATCCCGCATCAATCAATATGACGAGACACCTTTAGTATATGCAGTGCGATATTAGTTGCATCTTTCATATGATTTATAGCATGCGCTACTTCTAATTTGTTGAAATTCCATTTATGATGGGACGCTTTTAACTTGGCAGTCATATTGGTTGCATCTTTCATGTGGTTTCTAGCTTGCATTGCTTCTTATTTGCTGGAATGGTTTCTGCTTAGTTTACACAAATAGTTGTGAACATGCCATGCCGTCCTGTTTTTCATACATATTCCATCCAGGTATCATGTGTTTGCCTTACATCAAAGTAGTGATTGTCAGTATCATGCATGAATGAGTTCTGAAGAGAGAATTGTATTGCTTTTTCTTGTCGGTTTTACTTGACAATTCAATATCAATAAAGCGGAAGGAAGTTAGCAAGGCAGCGGATAAAGGTGCTCCTTCCAAACGGAGGGCCTCTACAGTTTCTACTCCTCCACACCCCCAAGATGATTTCCAGGACAACACATGCATAGACACTCAACAAAGCTGTGTTTATGATGAGCACGTCTCCCCTAGTGCAGCATCATTGGTGCTCCCTCTAACTTGGCACTGTTATATGTGGTTGCGTGTTATGTGTGATGGCTAGTTTGTGTTGCTTCTAATTTTGTTGAATTCCATCTTCTTACTTTACACATTATACTTGAATAAGACACGTGTTCCTGTTTCTAGAACATACAATATCTGTCTATCACACCATGTTCTTACATCAAATTACTACTGTTGTGTAACCTACAACAATCACTTATCATAAGACACGTTTGACTTCGGAGTGTGATATAGGTTACATCTCACATTCTTTTCTAGCTTGTACTACTAATTTGTTGAGATGGCAATTATGATGAGACCGTTTTAACTTGGTAGAGTGATATTATTTGCATCTTTCATATGGTGTCTAGCTTTCATTTCTTCTAATTTGTTGAAATGCCTTCTCCTTAGTTTACACATCATAAGCTGTGAATATGCAATGCTGTGAATATGCAATGGCACTAATGACGAGAGACCTCTAACATGGTAGTGTGATGTTGTTTGCATCTTGCATATGATTTATTTCTTGTACTGCTTCACATTTGTTTGAACGCCATTATGCTGAGAAACTGTTAACTGGGCAGAGCGATATTTGTAGCATCTTTCATATGGTGTCTACCTTCCATTGCATTGCTTCTAATTTGGTGAAATGTCTTCTTCGTAGTTTACACATCATAGTTCTGGTTATCTCTTCCGTCCTGTTTTTCGTACATATTACATCCTCCTATCATGTGGTTGTCTAACATCAAAGTTTTATTAAATGCATTACGCATCAATTTATCCTGAAGAACTAAATTTTATTGGTTTTTCTTGTCGGCTTGACTTAACATGGCATGTAGAAAGAGGAAGAAACAGAGAATGGCGGGAATGAGAAGCGGATTTAATCCTGCAGATTCTCACTGGTAATGCGATGGTGCAATCGAAGGTGAAAGTCCAGCGGAAAGTTCTACAAACACGGCATCCCATGCTACATGAACTACAAAAAAAGCCAAACACAAACAAATAGCTGCCACCAAACAAGTAGAGACAGCCCTAGTTCTTGCAACACCTACCACAGTACTACCAGCTACACGACATACTCGTGCGTCAACTGAGCTAGCAGCATGTTCCCAAGCTCCCTTGCCACCTGACACTACTTCCCAAGCACTCTTGACACAAGACGAGTTGGCAATATCAGATGAACCTTGTGAGCTTCAACAGCAAGAAGGTAGTTGCTGGAGTCAAGTTACGATTGCATGCTTCTTTATATGTAGTCTCACGGTTTGATGTACACTAACACTTCCTATGTTTGTTGTTAGACTAGCACCTAGGCGCAAGAGGAAACAAACATCGTGGATAATGCTCGATAGGTTAACTAAATCTAGAGGAGGAAGAATGGAGATCCGTTTTGTGGTAGGTTTAAAAAGGCCACGTGATGCTACAAAAGTCACCAAGTTAGTATCGAGGCAGCGGTTGCTTTGTTAGGTGTCATGTACATATCCTCCCAACATGGATTCAAGACAGGAATGACAAAGACAAAACCCAGTTCAACACCTTCCTCGACCATTTATCTCAGTAAGTATGGTTATGTATGGAAACTAGTAATATCGTCTTGCTATGTCCCATACTTTCTAGGTTCTTGATAATGAGACTCCCATAATTTTCAACAGATGAGGTTCAAGTTGGATAGCCAAGATGATGCAACTGTAAGCTTGCACCCATGTTTTCAAGTCTGCTCATGACAAGATGTCGGTATAACTTGAGGAAAACTCACTTTGAAGGCAAGGCTAATAGTGAACTTTACCAAACATCTCTAGTGTTAAATACATCAGATGAAGACTGGAGGGGCCTTGTTAAACACTGGTCTGATCTGAAGTATCGTACATTATATATATATATATATATATATATATATATATATATATAGATATAGATATATATATATATATATATATATGTGATCAGATCACATGTTGAAGTCCTATTGACGCATGTGCCACACAAATCTATCTTCTTGTAGGTGAACTGCTCAAAGAACAAGGCCAACCATACGAAAGTGAAATTCCAACGATGCATTTACGGGATCTCGTAGCTATATTGCACAATCGCGAGGCTCTTGTAATTAGCTGTTGTTTCACTCTTTTCGCTGTACCATATTATCGAGATCTATATTGACTTGTTTGAAATGCAGAGGAAAGCCCGCAGGACCAAAAAGTACCTGAACCAAATGCAGTGTAAATCGACAAGGACTGTCACACCAGAAAGAAGAAGGGCATGAAAACACCAGTCAAAGCCGCTGTTGTAAGTCCTTAATCCTCATGCCTTTTAACTTACTTACTCTGACTTGTGCCTTGAACTGCATGGTTTGCAGCCAATGTCTATTACTCTTTTCAATTTTATACACAATTTTCTTAGCGTATCATTGCACCTTACAAGGTTGGAAAGGGAGGGGAGATGTTCCTTTGATCTTGACCCGTAATCTAGTTCCGTGCTGGACTTGCCCACACAACGTTACAATTGCCTGTTTGTCTGTTCTCAGTTGTTTTGGGATATGAATGATGTCATACTATGCTTACCATATTATAAACTTCGTCTCTTTATCCTTAGCCCTCAATACAATGTGAAGAAATAGACAATACATTAGCGATGGTACATGGTCATATGTTTGGAACCTGGTTTTATTATGTACTTTGCAATAAAATACATCTTATATTTTACATGGGTTCACCAGAGTAAGTTCTGTGTATAGACCAAAGCTATTTTTTTTTGGTTTTGCTGCCTCCTTAATATCTTCTATTCTGGTACTACTAATGTAAAACCTCAACTTTTCAGCGAGCTATGGAAAAAATGATGGAACTGCCACCTTCTGAAGGTGGCGAGGCAACTATAACCGCAATGTCGGCTCTTGTCAGTGGGTTAGTACTGTCCACTAACGGTGCCAAAAGCACGTTCTGCGTAATACTAGGTTGGTTGTTAAGGCAATATCGTCCAAACTGCCTCATGATCAAGATATGCAAGCTCAAAGCAATGTTGTATCTCAAGGCCTGCATACAAGTCCATTCCCTAACAGAGGCCCTTCGTGAAACAAGGAGAAACATTGCTCAATGTCGCCAAGATATGCATGTTTTGAAACCGCACTATCGACATTTGCTATGTTGTTCGTGAGCCTAGTGGAAATGAAGGCGAGGGTTATGGTGTTCCATCGGACAATACAGATGAAAACGTAATGCCAGGTCAAATGAACCGAAGCTTCTGAACTTCTGGTGGTGCATTTATCTGCTAGACTGTTAAGTTTTATGCCAACCTTCCTTTTGTTATATACTTGTAATTTGTTTTGGTGCAATACAAAATTTATTCTTAACGTGCAGCCACCTGCTGAAGAAAATAGCAAACCATTTTTGTATAGTGTAGGGTGTTCCCTATATTTGCACTGGTGGCGATCTTTGATGCCGAGTGGATGTAATCTGTGCAATCGCCTTAATAGCCTAGCGTTAGTTTCGGCCTTATTTATTTCCTAGTCTTCTTTTTCCCTGGTTTGCTAGTGGTCGCAATCACCCATGGGCCATATACGGTCGTAGGGATCCATGGGTCTCCTACATGCCGTCGATAAATGGGCACATGTCGGTGGGCCTCGGTTTGTCGATAAATGGGCCTAGGGCCATCGGATAAATGGGTCTACATGGGCCGTGTCAGGCGTAATTGGTATCGGCCCAGCACTGTAACGGGCCGTTAACATGCCGTAGGACTGCAAAAGCTTAATTCTGTCACAGGCATAATGGGTCGTTAATGGGCCAGAATATAGGACGGGCTGGCCAGAAATGGGCCGACTCTTGCCATGGGCCGAATTTGGCCCATTAGGGTAACAGACCAGTAACGGGCCGACTCTTGCCATGGGCCGAATTTGGCCCATTAGGGGAACAGGCCAGGAACGGGCCGACTCTTGCCATGGGACGAATTTGGCCCATTAGGGAACAGGCCAGTAACGGGCCATAAGTAATCAAGGGCCGAAAACGAGCCCAAGAACGTATGGGCCGTCAATAGGCCGAACGCTAACACGGGCTGGAAACGGCCCATGTAAATCACGGGCCGTTAACGGGTACAAAGAAAATTACTGTTCATTATGGGCTAGAGTCACCGTGGACCTGTAAAGGGCCGAAAGATACGTAGGCCTCATATGGGGCGAAAGACGTCGTGGGCAATACATGGGCCGAAAGTGAACTGGGCTGGTGTTATATTCGACGGGCCACATGACGTTGTGGGGCCGATTTCCTTTAGTGCCTAACGGGCCGTAAAATGGGCTATTTACGAAGAGACCGTTAACAGGCTTTTCATGGGCCAACCCGCTAACTTTTGACCAAGTCAAACGAGCCGGCTTTGTAAGCTAAATGGGCCAGTGGTGGGCCGTGGCACGTGTTGACATATCATAGGCGCCTATCTGACCCACTGACGAGCTGACACGTGTTTCGTCCGGCCAATAAGAATTTTACACGTGGAAATTTCCCATTGGTCGGGGCTGTTAACGGGTTATCGGATCCAAAACTCGACCCGATAGCTTAACGACGTTCCGTTACGGTGGATGCCACGTGGCGGTCACCCTTGACGAAAGCACTTCTGTGACGCACGATTTATCGTCATGGAAGTGGACACTTCCGTGAAGATAATTTTGGTAATGTCATGGAACACTTCTACGACAGCACATGTATGACTATCTTGATTCTGTCATAAATTTGTCATGGATGTACATGGATGACAAAAAACGCGACCTACTGTGACAAACACGTATCATCACGGAAGTGTATTTTTTTTGTAGTGGTGTGTGCGTAAGATATATGTAAAGGACAACTCACAACCTGTATGTATGCATCACTTCCATTCGTACGTGCCAAGGCCAATTCAAACCCGGGGGACTAGCGGCACTGAATCATTTTACAGGGTAGAATCACTGTCCCAGATTGGTACACATGCAACTATTGCACTGCACGTACCAACATCGCATCAAGGAGCAGTCAAATCTGAATTTTAGCTGATATTATAATGCGAAATTGATTTTGGGTTTGGCGTGTGTGACACGGACTGCTGCTGAAAAACTGGCCATGCCCACGGTGGTTAGTGCGATCGAAGATGGGCATGGAGGGGACGAGGGGCAGGGGACTTACTACTTCGATGTTGATCCTATAGACGACGTGCAGCCGGCGCTTCTCCCGGCTGCTACCCGGTAGGCCAAGGCGAGGAGCTGGCCCTTGCCGTGCAGCTCGAGGCCGGCGGCGCCGTCGGCGGCCACACCAAAGACCGCGACGGCCTTGGCGAGGACGTAGAAGACGGAGCCGACGCTGCAGGCCGCCGCCACCCACAGGTAGGCCGCGCCACCCCCGCACGCCGTGTACACACACGAAAAAACAGCGCTCGATTAGTAACCAGGAAGGTAATCAGATGGCGATTCGAGATCAAGAAATTGACAGCACATGTGTAACATGGAGGGGGCAAGGCGGGGTGCTTACAGAGGATGAGGAGGGAGCAGGGCAGTGCCGACGCTGGACTGGGCGACATAGTAGAAGCCCGTGGCGCAGCTGCGAAGGCAGACGAGGCCACGCGACCAGGCGTGGATGCAGCTCGACGACGGTGTGGATCCGGAAGGCCCACTGTGGCGGTGGCGGATCTGGCCGCCGCCGGACCTTCTCTGACTCGATCTGGGACCTCCATCGAGGGATGGAGGGAGGAAGGCGTGGTCGTGGGAGGGAGGGAGGGAGGGCGGGAGGAAGGCGCTGGATTGAATCAAGGCATGCCCGCGCCGGCACGCACGCACGCCGGATCGAGACTAGTGGATATCGGGGATGAAGGCGAGGGGAGGGGGATGGCGGAGACGAGGTCGGCGGTGGGTAGGGGCGGCGGTGGTGGGTGGGGATGGCGACGGTGGGAATCACGGCCTTGACGAGGGAGGGGAAGGCAAGGAGCGAGGCAATAAGGAGCGGCGGAAGCAGCCGGTCGTCAACGAAGGCGAGGAGGAGCAGCTTGAGGTGGGAGGGGAGGGGAGGTCGCGGCGGGATCGGCCGCCGTAGGTGGCGGCAGGGGTGAAATGGAGGGAGAGGGGTTAGGGTTTGGGCTGCGGATCGTGGGGAAGGAGTGGTGTGCGGGGGAGAGGGGGGAGGAGTGGTGTGCGGTGGGTGAGTGGTGCCATTCGGCCACTGACAGGTGGGCCCGCGCGGAATTAGGCCCACATGTCAGTGTCATCAACGACATGTGGGATAGGTGAGGGGAGCTGCTTTCGGGTGGGTGTGGGTGGGGAGAGGACGAGTGGTGTGGGCCGTTGGATCTGGCAGTATCCAACGATCTCTAATGCATGATGTTATGACCATCTAGAATGGTCGTAATCAATTTTCCATTTTCCGAGTGCCCAAAATGAGTTTTTTTTGTGAAAGACCTACCATATATTTGTTGCAAAATTGGACCAAATCAATTTTCTAAAATACTAGACCATATTTAATGCACAATTGACAGAATGGTTGGGTGTCAAAAGTTTTGATCCACCTCGGGTGAAAAAGAAAAATTCCCGCCGATTCAGCTGGAAGCGGGTCAAATTTGAACTGCAGCATCCTCATAGTTTGCTCTTTATTTTTTCCAAAAATCATTTCTAGGTACATAAGTATCTATTTAATCAGAGAAACATCAAAAATTTTCAAGATTCAACCACTAGATAGGAACGGTCAAGCCCGCCATTTTGACCGCATTTTGATACGGGCATAAAAAATTAGAAAAATCAAAAAATTGGAAAACCTTCGCATTGTGTCATTATATGTGACCAAGTTTCCAGAAAAGTAATAAACATGTAATACGGTAATTATTTTAAAAAAGTGTTCTAAAAAATGAGCTATCATGTGTGAAGATTCATGGCTTTCAAGCCAAATGATTAATCTTATGGCCACATTCATGACATAGTTTGTTCAAATGACCTCATATCGTGCACAAGGGTGCATCTTGGAATGACAAACAATGTTGCCTAAGGAAGTTTTCATTTTCTTTGGACGAAAAGTTCATTTTCCATTTTTTCGAGTGCCCAAAATGAGTTTTTTTGTGAAGGACCTACCATATATTTGTTGCAAAATTGTACCTAATCAATTTTATAAAATACTAGGCCATATATAATGCACAATCGAAAAAAATGGTTGGGTGTCAAAAGTTTTGATCCACCTCTCGTGAAAAAGACAAATTTCCGCCGATTCAGCTGGAAGCGGGTCAAATTTGAACTGTAGCTACCTCGTAGTTTGCTCTTTATTTTTTTTGAAAAATCTTTTCTAGGTACATAAGTATCTATTTAATCAGAGAAACACCAAAAAAGTTACAAGATTCAACCACTATCTAGGAACGGTCATTCTCGCCGTTTTGACCGCATTTTGAAACAGGCATAAAACATTCAAAAAAATCAAAAAATTGGAAAACCTCCGCATTGTGTCATTATATGTGACCAAGTGCCCAGAAAAAATAATAAAATTGTAATACAGTAATTATTTTTAAAAAGTGTTCTCAGAAATCAGCTATCATGTGTGAAGATTCATGGCTTTCAAGCCAAATGATCAATCTTATGGCCACATTCATGGCATAGTCGTTCAAATGACCTCATATCGTGCACAAGGGTGCATCTTGGAATGACAAACAATGTTGCCTAAGGAAGTTTTCATTTTCTTTGGATGAAAACATCATTTTCCATTTTTTCGAGTGCCCAAAATGAGTTTTTTTGTGAAGGACCTACCATATATTTGTTGCAAAATTGGACCTAATCAATTTCATAAAATACTAGGCCATACATAATGCACAATTGACAAAATGGTTGGGTGTCAGAAGTTTTGATCCACCTCTCGTGAAAAAGACAAATTTCATGATTCATTTAGAAGCGGGTCAAATTTGAACTGTAGCTACCTCAGTAGTTTGCTCTTTATTTTTCCAAAAATCATTTCTAGGTACATAAGTATCTATTTAATCAGATAAACACCAAAAAATTACAAGATTCAACCACTAGCTAGGAACGGTCATTCCCGCCGTTTTGACCGCATTTTGAAACGGGCATAAAAAATTCAAAAAAATCAAAAAATTGGAAAACCTCCGCATTGTGTCATTATATGTGACCAAGTTTCCGGAATAAATAATAAACTTGTAATACTGTAATTATTTTAAAAAACGTGTTCTCAGAAATGATCTATCATGTGTCAAGATTAATGGCTTTCAAGCCAAATGATCAATCTTATGGCCACATTCATGGCATAGTTTTTTTAAATGACCTCATATCGGTGCATCTTGGAACGACAAACAATGTTGCCTAAGGAAGTTTTCATTTTCTTTGGATGAAAAAATCATTTTCCATTTTTTCGAGTGCCCAAAATGAGTTTTTTTGTGAAGGACCTACCATAAATTTGTTGCAAAATTGGACCTAATCAATTTTATAAAATACTAGGCCATATATAATGCACAATTGACAAAATGGTTGGGTGTCAAAAGTTTTGATCCACCTCTCGTGAAAAAGACAAATTTCCGTCGATTCCGCTGGAAGCAGGTCAAATTTGAACTGTAGCTACCTCGTAGTTTGCTCTTTATTTTTTCCAAAAATCATTTCTAGGTACATAAGTATCTATTTAATCAGATAAACACCAAAAAATTACAAGATGCAACCACTAGCTAGGAACGGTCATTCCCGCCGTTTTGACCGCATTTTGAAACAGGCATAAAAAATAAAAAATTCAAAAAATTGGAAAACCTCCGCATTGTGTCATTATATGTGACCAAGTTTCCAGAAAAATAATAAACTTGTAATACGGTACTTATTTTAAAAAAGTGTTCTTAGAAATGAGCTATCATGTGTGAAGATTCATGGCTTTCAAGCCAAATGATCAATCTTATGGCCATATTCATGGCATAGTTTGTTCAAATGACGTCATATCAAGCACAAGGGTGAATATCGGAATAAAAAACAATGTTGCCTGAGGAAGTTTTCATTTTCTTTGGACAAAATATTCATTTTCCATTTTTTCGAGTGCTAAAAATGAGTTTTTTTTGAAGGACCTACCATATATTTGTTGCGAAATTGGACCTAATCAATTTTATAAAATACTAGGCCATATATAATGCACAATTGACAAAATGGTTGGGTGTCAAAAGTTTTGATCCACCTATGGTGAAAAAGACAAATTCCCGCCGATTCAGTAGGAAGCGGGTCAAATTTGAACTGCAGTTGCCTCATAGTTTGCTCTTTATTTTTTCCACAAATCATTTCTAGGTACATAAGTTCCTATTTAAACAGAAATACATGGTTTGGTGGCGATACATCGAGGTTTGGACGGTGCCCGAGGGCCCCAACTGTAGAGTCTGTAAGCTCGCATGCCCGTCGCGTGGTCACCGCATGACCGTGGTGTTGCCACGCGTTCTGGGCGGACTAGGAATGTCTAGTGGGTTGGGCACTCCCTAGGTAGGTGCTAGGAAGAAAATTATAACATAAGATTCTTATGAGGAGACCGAACTGTGCTCAAACATGAATTAGCAGCCAAGTGTTTGATTAGCGGTACAGGAAATGCACATGGCCAATGGGCGTGAGTTTTGGCTGAGGATGATCATATACTAAGAAGAATGTCTTCACAAATTTTTAGGGAAATCAAGAATATATAAATAACACTTCCTTCACAAAGTGCTGCTCTGAACAGAATAGGAAAATGAATATTGTTGAATTATTTTTGAACTAGGCAAGGAAGGTTTTTGACATATTCGATGAAGATATGATCCAAACAATTTATGATAGTTTTTGGAGAATTTTTGGAATAACAGAAATATAGGTTGCTTCACAACATAGGGCAAAAATTGAACATGGACATGACACATAGGCAAAACTGATGAGATGGCGCCTAGTCATCACAACCCACCACAATTTACAAGGCTATGACCATCTATATTGATCGTTAACAACTAGAAATAAGGCAGAGGACCAGCGCTGTTTGCTTTATGACCATTTCGTGTAAGGAAATTACGACCTTTCTGACCAAAATGGTCGCAATGGTTTAGGGTTTGGAGCCCCCCGAACAGCTTTTGACCAATTGGTCTCAAATGGTCATAGATCTATGACCAATTCTTTTAGGGTCACTGACAGAAGGTCACTAGTTGACATATTTCTTGTAGTGTTGACACTTATTTTGGAACAGAGACAACTAAAGAAAAAAAAACGATCCATGCAGTCCCTAGCCCTTGAACCGTAAACCCTAACCAGGCTTTAATTTGCTGGCAACGTTGGAGCTTCCGAAGAAATGAAGTTTGCAACCCTTTGACCATCAGATCATTTTGTGCAGTTTCACCAAAATCGAGATGAGCATCCCTGTGGCAAAGAAATTGAAGAAGCGTGATTAGAATAAGATTACTGGGACTAGTTGATGAGACATAAACTCATCACAAATACAGTATGTAGAAGCCAGTAGAAGTACGTGCGGGGCAAAGAAGTAGAAAAATATCCACATGGAGTGATATGGGCAGCTGGAGCAGTGGTGCAAGCCGGCTGTAAAGGGAGTTGTACCTGAGGGATGTCGGGACGTAGCTCAACCTACACTACTAGGAAAAGGCCTACTAATGGCGCACCTAATTTGGCCATTAATGGCGCATTAGTGGTGCGCCATTAGTGCCACGCCATTAGTATATCTTACTAATGGCGCACCACTGGTGCGCCATTAGTATCTGGTATACTAATGGCGCACCACTGGTGCGCCATTAGTATATACAACAAAGGCGCCATTAGTATGCCTCCCGAGGGGCCATGTATACCAGTGCTTTGGCATACTAATGGCGCATGACAACAAGATGCGCCATTAGTAACTTCGGCATACTAATGGCGCCTCGCTTAATGATGCGCCATTAGTATCCTTTGGCATACTAATGGCGCATCGTCATGTGATGTGCCATTAGTATGAATATTAGGTTTTTTTATTTTTAATTTTCTGTTTTTTGCACAGGTTACAAAATGTATAATTGGACAAAATATAGACAGCACACATCAACAACAGATTCATCGAATACAATAGAAGATTAGTCTCTGAGTACAATTCATCATATTAGTCTCCGAATACAATTCATCATATTAATCTCTGTCGTGGAATTAACACGTCAGATGTCCTTAGTGTGAGGACTTAGTCGCTAGGCCAACGCATCTATGTGGTAGCTTGAGAGGGGTTGAGCGGAATCGAGAGACGCAACACAAGACAAGGGTTTAGACAGCTTCGGGCCCCGGAAACATCATCCGTAAAAACCCTACATGCTGTTTGAGGCTAGATCTCATTATCATCACGAGGGAGTCGCCAGAACCGGCTCTCCTCTTTGTGTCTAGCCCTAAGATTGTTTCTTCTTGCTTGTAGCTTCCCCTTTAGGGAGCCCTGCCCTCCTTATATAAGTTGAAGGGCGGGTTACATGTGGAGTCCTACTAGGATTAGGACAAACCTATCTCTAATACAAACCGGATACAAGTCCAGGTCTTAACTCCTTGTAAGACAAATATTCCTTATGCCTTTCCTTATAAACCGGCCCACTGATGTTGAACCGGCCTTCATGAACCGCCAGACCCACCGGGTCTTGTCGCTCCTTCCGACCGCTACCGGATTACCAATGAACCGTAAACGCCGGTCGCCAGTGAACCGCCAAGTGTCGTGGGTTCTTCGTAAATCGCCAAGTCCGCCGGGTTATACTTCCGCCGGTTTACGCCATGGTATATCCTCGACATTAGCCCCAGTTTAATTTGGATTTATCCATGTTAAACTGATCCTGTGAAATAAACACAAGAACAAACTTGACAGATTATGCTCCGGGTTAAGAATTCTTGTAAACCGGCATCTGGTCATCCTTAAATCCTTGTCATTTCCTCCTTCTAGAAAAATCCAATCTTCAGCCGGTTTAAGGACGTAGAACTTGCCGGTTTATCATTGCCAAGATCACAGGTTTATAACTATTGATGGCACCGAATCATAACTGTTTGTTAACATCAGCTTTTGAAAATATACCTCTTATATGCCTATCACTTGTAGCCCCCAAGTCTTAAGAAGGTAGCATAGCAACAACTTAAGACTTGTTTCAATATAAATATCACAATCTTGAATAAATCCAGGTTGTTCATCTCAATCACTAGTCGAATTGAGTATTCCACATATGTAGCCCCCAAGTGTCGGGTTGTCATGCTTGCAACAACCGGAACTTGTAATTACTGATGCTCATAAAAACTTCAACCAGTGTAGCCCCCAAGGGCCGGGTCATTATGCAATAATGAGCAGGGACTTTGTAAATATAATCATGTAGATTTGAGCAATGATGTATAGCCCCAAGGGCCGGCTCAAGAAGATAATATTGAGCTGGGACTTGATATATACTTCAATGAAAATAACGTCATATGATATAACCCCATCATGGGGCTTGAATCCACGTCCACAAGGTTAAGAGCCTTGTGCTTTACCAATCGAGCAATGTATCCTTCAATATAATGGATAAAAAGCTTTGTACCTTGAATTGTTGACAGGAGCAATTGGTAGCCCCCAAGGGCCGGCTCATTACGATGTGATGAGTCGGGTCTTCAATAAGGTGAGCAAAAATGACTTTGCATTAGCCCCCAAGTGTCATGGTGCATGCTTGCAGCGACATGAGACTTGTGTATTTGATGTAATTTCAACTGAAATAATGTAGCCCCCAAGTGCCGGTCGTAATCCTGCAGCAACTCGGGACTATTCCTTCAATTGTAGAATAAATCATATCTATTGATAATATGATAGCCATTGCGCTTAAAGCGACTTTGAAAACCTTAATCATAATATCTTTATCGATAACCATAATAAAATCCAGCCATGTTGGCTATTTGAAGATTTGAAGAATATAATCCAATGATTTATAAGCGCATGATTCCAATGGCGCAATCCAAATATGTACTGGCGACTTATAGTCCAAAACCAGGCCGGGTTAAAAAACACCGGATAATTTCTTATCATATACTGGTGACTTATCGTCTTAAAGCCAGGCTGGTTTAATAAACACCGGATAATTTATCATCATGCTTTATTCAACCTGTCTCTGCATACAACAAGTTTAAAGTGTCCTGGCGGTTTACCACCGGACGGGTCATAATGCCGAACATATAACCCAGGTTTATAAACCAAGGCTGCACTTTAAGAATAATCAATGAAATATATCATACACAGTGACATTGAATCACATCATTGCTTTACCAATTTTTTGTAGTAAGGGTGATGACCCCAATCTTGAGTAATGATAACTCCTTTCATACTGTGTCGGTTTATGATAAAACCGTACCGGGTTGTGATAAACACCGGTTTAACCATATATAATACTGGCGACTCATAGTCAAACCAGACCAGGCGGATAGTCTCTGGATTATGATTTGATCATGTAATCGATAATTTATAATTGAAAGTCAAGCCGGGTTAATGAACACCGGTTTACTCCATAATAAGATGGTAACATCAAATCAAACCGGCGAGATAGTCTCCGGATTAGGATCGACCGTGTTCCGCCAATTTGTAATTGACAGTTTGAACCGGATTAACAATGTCGGTTTAAAAACGCATAGCGAAGCAAAAGTTCTTTAGCAAAAAGAACAGAATTCAAGCAAAGGCAAAATAAAACCATTGCAAATGAGGCTTTATCGAGCCGATCGATGATGGTGTTACCATGGTCGGACACGACCAAGCTCCCAATAAGGTGTAGCCATGGTTCAAGTCAGCCGGGTCCCCAATCAAACCGTGGCATTATGCCGATCAAGTGGCGTGGCAATGGTTCGGGTTCACCAAGCCCCAAGTGACTCTATGACCTTAGGCCGATCAAGAGGCGTGATCGGTTCAGACTTGACCATGTCCCCAAGTGATCTGGTGGCTTTTCGCCTATCAAAAGGTGTTGCATTGGTTCGGACCACCAAGCCCCCAAGTGATATTGTGGCACTAGGCCGATCAAGAGGCGTGGCTATGGTTCAGACATGACCAAGCCCCCAAGTGATCAATAATATGATAAGCCAATAAGGCATGATACCCATGTTTGAACCGCACATCATGGCAGCAGGTCCTCTTTGGCACCTTTTAACTTATTGTAAGAGAAAAATCCTTCTTGAACCGGGATTTTGCACCGGATATCGAGAGCTTCAAAGCTTTGTGGGAGACATCTTTCCCTTGAACCGGATTTTAAACCGGAATCTTCATTTTCAGCCGGAAATTTTCTGACGGCTTTTAAACTCGAACTTGCGAGAAGTTAATTCCTTTTTGAACCGGAAATTCTTAAACCGGATTTGAGAGCTTCAGAGCTTCGTGGGAGACAGATTTCCCTTGAACCGGATTTTAAACCGGAATCCTTTCTGATGATCCGGAACTTCTTCATTGAGCCGGGATTTTGTAATTGTCATATACTTTCTAAGCCGGAAATTTTCTGACGGCATTCAAATAACAGTAGCCTCCGGGACCGGGTTATCTTTCCCTCCATCGTCCTGGGGTTCTTTAAATTTGCTGAAACTGGCAATATTTGCTGAGTCATGTCATCGTAGCCCCCGAGTCTCAAGGTGACTCGAGGAGTTGGCTTGAAACTCTCCATATTTGACCGTGATATAAACCGCATAACTTGTATATCATTGGTGTTGATAGCACGATGTGAATCCACGAAGGTTGAGGTGACTACTGGCGGGTTATAAATGATCCCGTATGAGCGATGTCAAGAACTTTCGGCCAATGGCTCCTTCCAACCGGGCGATTTGAAGTTAACCAAACTGTGGTGGCGGCGATTTGTCGCCTGCCCATTGAACCATCCAAAGGTCGTATATGGCTGGTAATATATGATAAATTGCCTCCAATTTGTTGGAAGAGAAACCGGCTTCCCAAGTAGTGACTTGCTCATACTCAATGAACAGCTCACGCAGACAAAGCGCCGCCTGGTGTGTTGATGTAGACCAGGTCATGAGAGACGGACGGTAAAGACAACCGTAACATCGAGGCGGCATAGAGCAGATGAACAGGCCGTGGCGTTGTAAGCCGGTGTCGAACGGGCAAGTTGTCCTCCTCATTGTAAGCCGGCATGGTCGTGAGAGACGGCCACGGCATTGTAAACCGGCGCGGTCGCGAGAGACGGCCACGGCATTGTAAACCGGCACGGTCGCGAGAGACGGCCACGGCATTGTAAACCGGCGCGGTCGCGAGAGACGGCCACGGCATTGTAAACCAGTGCGGTCGCGAGAGACGGCCACGGCATTGTAAACCAGCACGGACGGGTCAGTCTCATTGTGTAGATGTAAATCAAGCTGCACGGACAGCGGCTTGCACACACCCGTTCGACAATAATCGGGCGCGGATGCTGGTGCATGATGATGCTAACGCATACTCCATAGGCACAACATGGCACCATTAATCATTGTCCTGCACATAAAAATATGCAGACTAAAGTAATTGTTCTTTGATAAAAACAGTATGCGTTAAAGAAAATATACTCAGATGAATATCACCTGATATGTTTGGACGAAGGATGATCCTGAACAACCTTTAGTATTTGCAACGGTGAGTTATCCCCACTCCTTGCAAAGGGGATTAATCACAGCATTGTAGCCATCACCCACAAAAATTCCCTTTCTCTTGCAGTATATAATGAAGACCAGCAGAGGTAGAACAACAGCTGGCGACTCATGGCGATAGTGGCTAGTATTGCTGCAACTCAAACAGCGCGCCTTATAATGCCACAATATCCTTGTCAGTTGTCCACTCATCAGACAACACTGAATAATCCCAGGCGCATCCATATCCCCTTGTATTAATCCATTTGAACCATCACCTCGTCAAGCAATTTTCTTCAGAACACAGCCACTGAAAATCATGTATGAGACCACCTCATGCTTATTTCCCATGGATGCTTTGGCGGGGTCGAGGTCGGCAACTTGTGGTGACCACAGTATTTCAGAGATGGTTTTTCTGGTAGCGGCTCGTCGCGGGGAGGCCTAGAGGCGTGAGGCAGCTCTCCAGCGGCGGCTCGCAGTGGCGCATCACACGGAGACGGCAGCAGGCCGGCTCTCCGGCAACTCCAGCATGAAGCAAACCGACAGCGGCCTCGGTGTGAAAGAACCGAGCATCGGACCTCAAAGGCGGCTCAACACGATCTACGGTCATGCGCGGCAGAGGTGGACGGCAGAATCGGCTACGAAGGCAGTGACGGCGGCCGGCGGCTCTGCAGAGAGAGAACAAAGCAGCGGCATCAATTTGAAGATCCTCCGGCAGAGTGGCGACCCACAGACAAGGACAACCGTGCGACGGTGGCTTGAGGCCGAGGCTAGCCGAGCTGCGGAGCGCTCGGAAACTACCGGAGGCGGAGATGGAGCCGAGGCAAGTTTTGGAAACGACTCGGAGTCAGCCTACCCCCATGACCAAATTCTTCTCTGATTTTTTGTTGGTTTGACTTTTCTTCTTGTGCTCATGGATCAATGGATGGATTACTTGATGACCGTGACTTGGATGGCCGCGTGGCCGAGGCGGTGGCGGCAGCCACAGAAGCAATGACGACGGCCGGCGGTGGAGCCGTGGAGACGGCGGCTCGACGGTCGCCGGCTTTCGAGTAAGATCGCAGCCGTAGAGGTAGGTGAGACCGTGGTCGTACTTGTTTCCGGGTCGTAACCGCAGTACCGGCACGCACGATTGGCAACGTGCGCACTTCAACGTCTGGTCACGCTAAAGTTTGGAATCTGTCCGAGCAACAGCAATCAAAACGGAACGCTGCCTCGGGACTTAATCTGATATGCTTCGGTGCTCACAGTAGTATTCGGACTACTGCAGCAGAAAATCTTGCCAATCTTAGACTGGCGACTTGCGGTGGTCCTCCAAAACGATCTGCTTAGCGGATCCCCACGGCGCCTGCGGCGGCCGCATGCAGCCCTAGATTTGGTTTTGACTCTGTAAAATTAATCACGACTCTGATCATGAAACAATGAACACGTCGGTTCTGCCCAAAAATTGTCCCATGCCGGTTCTTCTTCATCCAGTATATTGCGAGCTTCTCGGTCCCTTGTAGTGATCCCTTCAGGAACTCGTCACCACCGTGCGCAGGCCCCACGGTGGGCGCCAACTGTCGTGGAATTAACACGTCAGATGTCCTTAGTGTGAGGACTTAGTCGCGAGGCCAACGCATCTATGTGGTAGCTTGAGAGGGGTTGAGCGGAATCGAGAGACGCAACACAAGACAAGGGTTTAGACAGCTTCGGGCCCCGGGAAACATCATCCGTAAAAACCCTACATGCTGTTTGAGGCTAGATCTCATTATCATCATGAGGGAGTCGTAGTAACCGGCTCTCCTCTTTGTGTCTAGCCCTAAGATTGTTTCTTCTTGCTTGTAGCTTCCCCCTTTAGAGCCCTGCCCCTCCTTATATAAGTTGAAGGGCGGGTTACATGTGGAGTCCTACTAGGATTAGGACAAACCTATCTCTAATACAAACCGGATACAAGTCCAGGTCTTAACTCCTTGTAAGACAAATATTCCTTATGCCTTTCCTTATAAACCGCCCATCGATGTTGAACCGGCCTTCATGAACCGCCACCGGGCCACCGGTCTTGTCGCTCCTCGACCTGCCTGCCGGATTACCAATGAACCGTAAACGCCGGGTCTCCGGTGAACCGCCAAGTGTCGCGGGTTCTTGAGTAAACCGCCAGAAGTCCGGCCGGGTTATACTTCCGGCCGGTTTACGCCGCGGGGTATATCCCCGACAGTCTCCGAATTGAAAAGACCGAACAAAGATAGAACATTATATTACAAGTCTCGAGACCGCGAGTAGCGAGTTTGTCTTCATATTACAAGTCGATATCGATCATCTAAACTAACATCACATAGAAGAGAGCTGCGGTCATCACGATGAGCATCATCACGATGAAACTCGTCTTCATCCGGTTCCTCGAATGCTCCCTCCCCTCTCCCGCTAGATAGCGGGCGTATCTAGATTCGGCCTTGGCCCTAGTGGTGTACCCTTTGTAACTGTTACCGCTGAATCGGTGAACCTGTCTCCGACACTCCTCCCGATCGTCAGAGACTCCGAACCTTACCCTTGTACACGACATACCACGGCATCGGTATGCACTAGCCAAACGTAAACGTTAGTACCAATTCACAGACAATACATAAGCAATATATAAGTATGCAACAGAACGATCGGAAGAGAAAAGTAAGACATTAATAGCATCGATTACATCTAAGTTGAACGACTCTCGAAACCAAAGAGACATACTACAAGTTCATTAAAGTTTAATTACAACATGAGCCAATCGATGTTTCAGAACTAGACACAGCATCATTGCTTTCGACTCGACTCAAGGGACTGGAGCGTGGATGAAGCCGCCGTCTATCGTGGGAGTCATGAAACAACGGGCGTTGTCAGCCTGCATTTGTAGCATTGTGTCGATGTCACTGTTGGACGGTTGATTTCTGAGGTAGAACTGCCCCGAGGTACGAAGGACATCTTGATGGATGATTTCCGCAAACTCCAACTGGATGTGAAAGAATTCTTGTCTGATGTCCGCGTCCTGGATTGCCGACAGGCTCGCGGCCCAATCTTTGAGTTTACTTGGTAGCAGAAGTTGATGATGGTCCCGTACGATCGCCCGCATATGATGGATGGCGTAGTAGGCACCCTTCTGACCGCCAGGCGGCTGCTTGACGAAAGCGTAACGTCGTATTGTGGGAGAACACGTGCTTGCCGTATTTCACGAATAGGCCTGGTGAAGGTGCCTCCAGATTTGGCGTAGCCGGGGAGAACATCATCAAGAACCTTCTTGACATTTGTGTAGTCTATGTTCGACTGACGGTCCGGGTCGAAATACGTGGCCATGGAATATTTGTTGCTTAGGAGGATGAGCGTGCAATGTGTGTCACTGCAGAAAACACGGAATGTTAAAAGAAAAACGATCGAAATCTAAGAATTCATATGTTACGGGCGGTTGAGGGGAGGACTTACTCGGAAAGTAAGGCACGAGGAAGTTATCCTTATCTTGGTTTGCCAGAATGACGCCTTCGAGGTAAGAACTCGTGACTTGCCGGTCCCCAGCGCTGCCCAAGATCTTGGCACGCATGTAGAAGGGGTCGACTATCACGATGTCCGGGGTCTTGTCGCGAATGATCCACATCTCCATACTCAGCGAAAATAGCCGAACAAAGGTGTAGTGCAGCGGATGAAGGTTAAACATAGCAAAGATGTCATCAAACCGCAGGACGATCTTACCCCCGATATCGCCATCCACAAAGCCCTTGCCCTCTGGCACCTTGGCCACGAAACCGGGTATGCCACATCCTTCTCTCTACGAGGCGCGCTTCTCCAAAGAAAGAACACTGTCGTGCGAGACTCCGCATAGCACCGGTTGCAGCATTGAGCATATTTGGTGGTAGCATCGCCCTACCCGCCACATGCACCCTCCTCGAGATATCCTTAGGTTAAGGTGGCCCGTCCTGAGCACGGATCGTACTCGGTGCCGGCTGGCTCGCACCCTTGTTAGTCTTTATTTTGCGTGCCTTCTTCTTCTCCTGTAATGGGACCGAGTTCTGCTCACAGACCGCCTTCTTGAGTGTGTTGGGGCTGATAATATTTCGCCCCACGCCTATCTGAGGCTCGGTGAAGTCGGGCGATTGGAGGCGTCTCCTCGAGAGCTGTCTGGCAGACGACGCTGTTGCAACTTGGCTTCTCCGCGGTACCAGCTAGATCGCGCCGCGTCTTTTGTTGGGTTGGGTTCTTGAGAAGGAGGCCCCATGAAGTCGCCGCCATCGCATCCATGATCGGCAAAGTACTGATCGACGTTGGCAAATGTATCGTCGTAAATGCCGTTACGATCCCTGTGCCATATGCATGTTTGGATCCGATGGCATAGGGATGTCCGCACCGTTGCGGTGGTCTTGCCATGGAGCCGACTTGGCGCCGCACGATCGGGCGGTGTCGTCTTTGGGTGGTGTCCCCGCCCCAAACGATTCTGGCTCTTCGCCAAAGCAGGGCCAGCTCAGCGGTGCGCCGATGGTCATCACGTCATCATCGTCGGCCCCGACAGTCGATTCGAGGTAACAACTCGTCGCAGCCTGGCAGCACCGAACCAGTTCAACCCTAAACAAGTTGGGTGGCATCGGTTGACCGTGGAACAAGGGGTTGCCCGGTTGAATGATTTTGCCCTTGGCGACATCGACCAACTCGTTGTTCACGAAGTGCAGGAGAGTGCACGGAACGTCGGCGGCGCCCTGCAAAAACATGTAGGGCGTCGAGTGCCCGATCAAAAGGCAAGGAGATGAAGTCCTCGGCGAGAGAGGCTTAATTAGTTACCGTGATGATGGCGTCGAGCTCGGCTAATGTCGAGGCACCGCCAACGGCGGGCGTGCAGCTGACGGATGGGCCGCTTGTCGCAGAGGTGCCGGCGGCGTACACCGGGTGCATTAAGCTCCCGTGCGGCGTCCGAGACACCAATGCCGCCTCCGCCGGAGACACCAATGGCCCGCCATCGCATTCTCGCGAGTTGCTGGCCGTGAAGCTAGGAATCGGCGGCCCACATTGGCCGCCCGCAATCCACGCACTCAACCCATCGATCAAAGGCAGGCACAATGGCGGTGATCGTTGCTCGAAGTTGTTGTTGCACTTGCTCTTGGACAATCTCCGGAATCCGCGCCACCTGTGCCTTGAGTTCTTGAACCTCGCGCCTGGCTTTTCCGAGCTGGTCTTTTTCTCCTTTCACCCACCAATCGTTATAGTATGATCGACCATTTTGTCGACAAGCCTTTGCCGCCACACGACCAGGTGGCGTCGGCTTCTTGAGCTTATCCTTGTTCTTCATTACGTTCAACGCCCTATTTAGAGTGGTGTCCCAAGGGTTGCTCTTAGTCGACCCAGCGCCATCGCTTTCGATGCGCTGGAAGGAATGTGAACCATTTAGAAATTTGGCTTCATTAATTAGAATGCAACCATGTGGAGCTAATTACGCTGGGTGTATTCCTTACGAGAACAAGCTCAACCATACTGGTCTTTGGATCCGTGGTAAGCTCCTTTGTTTTCGGGTCCTTCTTGTACCGGGCCCTGACAAAGTTCCTGGTCTGCTTGTCACCGTATTTATCGAAGAGGGGCGGTAGGCCTTGCTCGGCACGGTCCGCCTCCTCCTTGTCCCATATAGGCTCCGCCACTCTGTAACCGCCGCGACCGAGTGTGTGTTCCCCTAAGTTCAGCTCCGCATTTCTTTCCCCACTGACTTGATTGGGAGTTTGCGGTGCTCGAGCAATTGATCTTGAAGTCGTTGTAGTCATCTTCGGTGATCGAGGATTTTTCTCCTTGATCTTCTCATAACTCTCACCTTTCTCGATCATTCTCTTCACATTGCTTTTCCAAGTAGACAGGGCCTTGCTCATCTTCGTGAGGGCAGCATTGTTCACTTTATTACCTTTGAGGCTTGTGTTTTCAAATTCAGCGGGAACTTGTATCGCTTAAATGCGGCTTCGTGAAGAGGAGGTTGCGCCAAATTCCTCGGTCGGGATGCCTCGTGTTCTTGGTGTTGATCGAGATGGTGCTCCGGAGAATGCACCCGAGCTGAAGCGAAGTACCCTTGACTATTCGTTCGGGCGCCGTTGGATTCCCGTCGGAGTCCACTTCAAGAACTTCCTCCTTGAGGGTGCGGAACGCAGTCGGGCGCCGGTTCTTCCATTGCCTCTTCTGGCTGCCATATGTGCGCAAGGCCACCATCATCAGTGGTGGCATCTCTCGGCCACCATCGGTGGTGGCATCGATGGGGTCATCCTCGGCGTTACCATCGGTGGTCTCAGGATCGGTGGGGAAGGAGGCGTCCTCAAACAAGTGAGGTTGTTCCTCCATCTCACAGGACAGCTCCCGAATGCCTTGCCGTCAACCCTCGGCCTCATCGTTGTTGGCCATGTTTCTCTCTAAATAGGAACAAAGTTTGGTCAAAAAGTTGGTTATTGTCAAGGAACTACATCATGGTCTCATCATTTAGGGTTTGTCGACACGAGGCATCCTAAAAGCTAAGCTTTTATCATTGAGGGTTTTTGACGCCGAGGCACCCTAAAAGCCTAAGCTTTCATCATTAGTCACAAGTACCTGCCCATGCATTAGTCACAAGTACCCATATGTCCTATTTTTAGCAAAGTCATGCTAAAATTCACGGAAAATTTCAGCATGACCTTTGCTGAAAATAGGACATATGGAGTACCAATTTGCTGGAACGGAAGTTAATCGACATTCTAGCAAACTCAAGGGCCTCTCGGTGGACAAGGCAAAAAGGCCTTCATCACAACATGGAAAATACATTGGCATGTGAAGAGGTGAAACAATATATGCATCTCCAAGCAGTATCATTTAACATTTTGGACAAACCACTACAAGCAATACTGGATCGTAATGTTTTTTATACATAACTGCTAAAACCCTAGGAGTTAACCGAGCCACCAATGTAATGTGGACTTAAAAGAGAGAGTCACGGATAGTGACATGATACATTTTCATAAAAGCTTGTGGAGCCCGGGCATCTCGAACATTAAGCCCGACTAAGGTGCGCCTTGTACACACCTTAGTATTCTCTGCAGACTACACACCGTACCAAGAACTGATTGTCACTGCTACTATTTATTGGACAGCGAGTATCTTGCGTAACAAGAGATGCTAAGTTTTAAATCATATATTTGCATTCTTATAAAGTTAATAATCACTAAAATAGGCATAAAGCTGTAGCGACCTTGCCCAAGTAAATCCAGTTATCTCTGTTTCTCGGAAGAACATTGCTCATTGCAGTGTAAAACCCGAGAAACACAAAGACCGACCTTAATCATAGATACATATTTGACCGGACACATCAATCAAAGCAGCCTTGCAATATTATGTTCCAAAGGCAGAGAAAATTTACATCAGACTAATTAGGTCCATCTTCCTTTATTTGAGATAGTTAGCTGGAACTTATGGGTAAAACACAAGTCTAATACCAAATAAAAAATCTAGCATCTTAGGCTGCGTTTGATAGCAAATGGTGAAATAAACTGAAGTATCGAAAACTGAAGTAATTTTTCCAGTAGGTATGAGATACCATGGTTTCATCAAAACATAATATTTTGGAGTATTCACAATACATAGAACCTGTTTGGTTGTTGTCGCACTTTACTGCTATAAATTTTGTTGCCTAGCCATTGTGTTAGCAGTGCAAACACACGCAGCTAGCTGGCCGTTTGAATATTTTTTTCTGCTGCATTCAACTAATCTGCCATGCACATACAGCTACCTAGCATATAGCTTACCGTTAGCAGGGTAAACACGCCTAGCTGGCTTCTTTACAATTTCGGTGCGTTATTCCCCGCAGCTAGCTAGGTAGCCCTTACCTTACCATACGCACGCATAAGAACAGGAGAATGCAAAAACTGAACTACCATCCACCACAAGGCACGCACTCAGCCTAGCTAGCTCGTTTCTTTCCCTTGCTCTGTTTTAAAGAAAGAGGTCCAAGGTTCTTTTTATATGCGAGAAATTACTATAGTTTTAAGAATACTCTAGTTTTAATAACACAATATTTAGTGCTAACCAAACAGGTCACAAAGAAATAAAACTATGATATTTGAAAAAACTACAGTATTCTTAGAATACTTAGAAAATACTTTACTATCACACAGGGCCTTAACCATTAATTTTGCACAAGTAAAAAAATTTTAGTAAAATTTTTTTAAGAAAAATTTATGAATCCTAACAGCAGGGTGATACATTTCGGTGGAAAACAACACATCATTACTCTTTTGCTTTCTGGTTTCGTGGGTACTGTTTCAATACAAAATTGATGCACCCACACATCCAATTTGCATCATCTTCGATGGAAGTCGTAATCAAATATATATCCATGGACTTCTCATCTACAAAGAACTTCTCTAAGAAATGACAACATCAACATATGGGGGTTCAGGAATCAGATTTTCAGTTTCATAAGGAGTTAGCACTTAGCAATGACTAACTAGCATGTAACATGCATACTACAATAAACAACCAACATCATCTTAGGCAAAGAACACCGAAATAGGAAGTACCAGCGAGGGGGAGAGGGGGAGAGGAGGAGGGGGAGCTCACGGGGGCGGTGGTGTGGACGGGGCGACGAGGTGGGGCGACGAGGTCCGGGTGGTGGTGGTGCGACGAGGTCCGGGAGGCGACGAGGTCCGAGTGGTGGTGGTGCTCCGGCGACGGTGGTGTTGATGTGGCGGCGTCTGGCCACCCATGACGAGGGTGGCGGGATATAGCGTCCAACGAGGTGGGGCGACGGGGAGGCGGCCGAGGAGACGAGGACGACGGGCGGCGGGGCGGCGCGTCTGGAGAGGAGAGGCAAGGCGGCGTCACGGGCGTCGAAGGGCGGAGACGAGGACGACCGAGCAGCGGCGCTGGGCGGCGGGCAGCGCGCCGAGAGGAGAGAGGGAAGGGGATCGAGGCGAGGGAGAGAGAGGGATAGGTTTGGGACGGGACACGGATGGGGCGGCACAATACTAATGGCGCACCACCCTCGGTGCGCCATAGGTATAGATACATACTAATGGCGCACCTCGCCTGGTGCACCATTAGTATTTTTTTGATTTCTGCCGAGCCAACAGGTTATCTTCCACTGACCTGATCCACAACAAGTTCCCTCTACTAGCTCTGGTGACCGTCACAGCCAGTTCTCACACCAGGAGGTCCTGAGTTCAATCCTAGTCTCCACAATTTTTTATGCATTTAAAATGCTGTTTGATACTTATTTGAGTTTAAATATGTTCAAACTTGTTTAAATCATAACAGTAATATATTTTTATAAGACAGTAATAATTTTTTAAAAATATCATCAAACAAAGTAATGCCGTGGAGGCGGGGAGGGTGCAGGGGTGCGGGGGTGGCCAGGTTGAGTAGGGAGGAGTGCGGGCTCAAGTGTTGCGGCAAGTTGAGTAGGGAGGGTGCGGGGGTCAAGCAGCGTGTTGAGTAGGGAACCCGAGGGTGCGGGGGTCGGGCGTGTTGAGTAGGGGAATCGAGGGAGCGGGGGTCGGCGGTGGCGTGCCGGTGGACCGAAGTGCCCTGGCGAGGACCGGATCTGGCGAGGTGGGATAGCGATCGAGATGGAGGGGGATCGAGATCGAGTGTCCATGAAATTTAAAAATATTCATGATAGTTCAAAAAGTGCCCATGAAATACAATCGAGAAATGAAGGCTACGATTTAAATACATCGATCCTAGCTAGCTATCTGTTCACAATCTTCTTGCCCTTCTTTTTCGCAAATGGAGTTCTTCTGTGGAACGGACGTCCTTTAGGTTGGGTGGTCCTGCTTCTTCTTGTGGTGTATGCTGCTACTTCATCATCGTCGTCATGTTCGATCCTCGGTCGCCAGATTTGTCGAAGTCTTGCTCATTGGCTACTCCATCAATTCCGATGATCTTCCTTTGCCTCTCCTCACGACAACACGACCGGGCTTTGACGGTCGGTAATGAAGAAGCATTGGTCAACTTGGAAGCCGCATACCTATGGCTCATTTTTTGCAGTGACGCTTATACCAGGGTCTTGGATTTGGCTTCGGGTATAACCATGGTGTTGAAATCCCGGTCTTCTTTTAGGACGCTCTTCGCCCATCTGACATGGAACATCGGGACCTTCTCTCCAGAGTAGCTCAGCTCCCAGATCTCCTCGATCCTTCCGTAGTATCTGTCCTTGTCATTACCGGTGTAGGATTCCATCGTTACTCTGGAGATATGATAACCATCGCTCTTCATGTCCTTGGCCTCGGTGTAGAATGTGTAGCCGTTGATATAAATGCGCCTCATAGGTCATCAGGTTGTGCTCGGTACCTGTGACAAAGCGAATATGAGTTGTTCTTCCGCAGAAGAATCCTCATGTAAAGGGTACGGCGTAAGCTTCTGCTTGAACCAATGCGTGAAACATGAGTTGTGCTCTTTGATTATATCTCCGTCTGTCCTCCTGTTGGCCTCTCGGCCATCGTGACGCCTTCTTAATAAAGGTTTTGTGCTCTACCACCCAAGGATCGACCACGTCTATGTGTTGTAAGCGACTAGGTTTGCTCTTTCAAAGTCGTGAAGTCGACCCTCTAAGTCGACATGCATTTCGCGGGCGACCCTCACGGTGACCCCATCCAGCGAGCCTGCCGAGGTGCTCGTTGACAGTGCAGACCAGCAGGGTTCTCAATGCCTAGATAGTTCGCGGCAGTAGGAGATGCACTCTTGATCGTAAAGCCCTGGCTATACTTCCCTCTGGGCGTGACATGTTGCGAACGTATCCTTTGATGACACCATTCATCCTTTCGAACGGCATCATGCTGTGCAGAACGCCGCCCAAGTTGGATGATATCCTCCACTATATGGACCAGCAGATGCACCATAACGTCGAAGAATGCGGGCGGAAGTACATCTCAAGCTCGCATAGTATCACCACGATCTCTTCCTCAGCAGCCGTCCTGAAGTTGCCTCACGCCAATCGACTTCCGAGATGACGTCGAAAAAGTTGCATAGGCCAAATAGCGTTTCACGGACGTGCGCGTCCATGATCCCATGGATTGCAACCGGAAGTATCTGCATCATCAAGCACGTGATACCGTGAGACTTCATCCCATCGAACTTCTGCTCATTGGGTCTAGGTATCTCGCTTATCTTCCCGATGTAACCGTAAGGAAGTTTTACTCCTAGGAGGCAGGTGAAAAACTGCTCGATCTCCTCGACATAGAGTGAAGCATGCGGAGGGTAGTCATTTCCGGTCTTCTTGGCCTTTTTGCCTTTGGCGACGACCTCCATCGTGGTCCTGCTTCGCCTCATCATCATCATCATCATCATCATCATCATCATCATCATCATCATCATCATCATCATCATCATCATCATTAGCGTGAAGCTCCCGCACGATGCCCATTGATTTCAAGTCTGCCCTTGCTTTCGCCCATCTTTGGTCCTCTCCGCATGTTGAGCAGGGTACCAAGCAGACTCTCGCACACGTTCTTCGTGATATGCATGACATCAAGGCTGTGAGGCACACGGTGGATCTTCTAGTACGGCAAGTCCCGTAAAATGCACCTCGTTTTCCATACCTTTAGCAATGACTCTGGCGCCTTTCGCTTGTTTCCGGCTCGCGCCTTTTGCTTATTTCCGCAAAGGCAGTCTTTCCAATTTTTCAACAGCTTGTCTATTTCCTCGCCGCTCCTCGTACCATCAGGCGTTTTTGGGTTCGGTTTCACCGTCGAACAGATCCTTGCGTTTCCTCCACGGGTCATCGCCGCTGAAGCCACCTTCGGCGTCCCATGAACACGGTTTTCAAGACCCGGGATCTCTATCTAGCTGGCGATACGCCAGTCATCCATGCACCTTACGCATCCGTAAAAATCCGTGGACTACCTGCCCCGCGAGATATCCGTAATCGAGATAGTCGTGCACCGTCGTGAGCAGTCACGGCTCTCATAGGGAAATATTCTTTCTCTGCAAGGGCGTCCACGTATTGGCTTATGCTTTCCACAGCGTGTCAAGCTCCTCTTTCAGCAGCCCCGTGACATGATTGATGTCGTTCCTGGTTGTTTCGCCCTTCAATTAGCATACTCATGTGAATGTACTTCCTCTTCATGCACAAACCAGGGGAAGGTTGTACATCCACACAAACACAGGCCAGGTGCTATGTGTGCTTCTCTGGCTGCCAAAGCGGATTGACTCCATCGGTGCTCGCGCCCAGCACGATGTTCCTTGGATCCTTCCCAAATTCTGGTCTTCAAGTTCAACGCTTGCCAGCTCGCATCCTTAGGGTGACTCGGCATCTTGTCTTTTTATCTATCTCCGGATCATTTGCGTCATCTTCTCGCTTCTTCTCCTCCCTATCCGCGTGCCAACGCAGGAGCTTTGCTACCTTAGGGTCCGCGAAATACCGCTGCAGACGAGGTGTGATCGGAAAGTACCACACCACTTTTTGAGGAGCTTTCTTCCTCTTCTTGTATCGAGTGACGCCGCAAACCGGACATATGGTAGACTCCACGTGCTCGTCCCGATAAATGATGCAATTGTTCATGCACACATGGTATTTCACGCGGCGGTAAATCCAGAGGACACCACGATTTTCTAAGCCTCCTCCAAACTGGTCGGGCACTTGTTCCCTTTGGGAAGACGTTCTTGCCGTAATGACATGTTCTCGTCCGAAGCATCGTCGGTCATTTTGTGTTTTACCTTCATCTCGAGCCATGAGCGTTACTTTCAAAGCGGGTATCCTCGGCCTGCATCCTTCATACAATGGAGTAACCGCGTCTAACTCAAGTTGATCCATCTTGGCTTTCTCTCGGTGGCAGCTCTTGCGTTATCCGTCCGCTTGAGAAGCAGCTCTTAAATATGAGGGTCATGCACCCAGCCCATCGATGGTCCAAGCGTCAATGCGCTACCGCATCATCATCTTCATGATCATGCCCGTCGTCTGCTCCCGCATCTTCCTCATCATCATGTCCTGCATCTTCTACATGATGATCGTGTACAACATCACCGTCGTGATCATCTCCCGGGATTCTTCATCTTCTCGCCCGCCCGAGCCGCGGTGGTTGTCTTGCTGCCCTTCCTCATTTCTTGCGGCCCCCATGGACGACTTCGTAGTCATCTTCATCACCTTGCCACCGATAGCCATCCATGAAACCACGCAACAGCAGTGGTCCCGCACCTGCCGGAATCCTGGTCCGCAATAAGGCTCTTGACTTGCATCTTCGACCACGGACATCTTATCTCCGATTCGTTCTTTTGAAGCATCTCGGCCTTCGCGGACCTCAAAAACCTATTCCACGATGCCTTCGGTCATCGTATGCGGACTATGGTCGCCTGGGTAGAGCAAAAGCGATATTTTAGAACCAAGAAATTTTTTGGCATGACTTTCCCTAAAAATAGGACCGAAAAGAATGCTTAATGCCAAAATTCTCGCCGAAACGGAAATGAATCAACATTCCGGCAAAATATTGGCAACTATCGCATTTCAAATACCGGTACACCTCCAAACACAAACACATATGCAACACCACAAACATATGCAACACCATGAACATACATAGATCTAGCTAGGCCATAAAAAGTGCATGTGCACATTGTTGTAGGGAGAACAACATAAATATAGCTTCCCCTTACTTACCTATCAAAACAAGGTAATTTAACCACTTAATTTGAATGAATCTATGGTGGCAATGAGGTGAAAAGAGGAGGCACCCGAGACAAGGAGGAGGTGGAGAGAATGAAGTGGGGAGAAAGTGAGTGTGGGTAGGGAGAGGCTGTCCAAAATATCTTGTTGCTGCTCACTTACTAATGGCGCACCAACTCTAAGTGCGCCATTAGTAATCAGCGTTACTAATGGCGCACCATCCGGTGGTGCGCCATTAGTAGTTTTGCAAAAAAAACATACTAATGGGCGCATTGTTCCGCGATGCGCCATTACTAGTTTAAACTAGTAATGGCGCCTGGCGGAGCAGTGCGCCATTAGTAGTTTTGCAAAAAAAGGAATAAAAAATATAATAAAAAAACAACATTAGTGGCGCACTTTCCGATAGGTGCGCCATTACTAGTTACACCTAGTAATGGCGCACTAAGTTTGGATGCGCCATTAGTATGTTTGGACAGGCGCACTTGTTCAAAAAAAAAATTGATACTAATGGCGCACCTTGGGCAGTGCGCCATTAGTACTTTCAACTCTAATGGCGTGTCGGAAGGTGGTGCGCCATTAGTATATACTCTTGCCGCACCGCTTGTCTGGTGCGCCATTAGTGTCAATCCCATCTATAGCCCTTTTTCTAGTAGTGCTAGAGGAGGGCGGTAGGAGGCGGCAACTGCCCATGTCGCGGTAGTGAGCAAGGGACGAAGGAAACCTCACCGGCTTTGTGAGAGAGAACGGTAGGGACCCCTGATTGGGATGGGCCAACAGTGGGTTTTCGCCGTCGGCCACGGCGACCGCATCTAAACTAAGCATCCACCCCTTCCCCCAGCGGACGTGATTCGCCGGGATGTTAGAGATGTGCCCACAGTCATTTTGTGCGAGAGTGTGAAGAGAGCAGCCCCTGCAAGCAACCGTGTAGGCTCGTCCTGCCTATGTATATAGTGGAGTGGTTTCCTTTTCTCTCCATATGAACCTATTTATATTGCGTACCTGCCAGTAAAGAAAAAGACTTTATTTATAAATGATGCGGCACCTACTACTCGTTCTCCTATAAACCTTGCGCTTGGCATCTCCAAAATATTAACCTTGCGATTGGCTCTTCGCCTCTTCGGGAAGTCGAGCAATAAGAGTACTGCAGTATATATCATTCTGGCTATATGAGACCGAATGAATTGCTGAACATCCACCACGTGGGCGAGGGTCCAGGGGCGAGGGACAGTGCGTACTATTACGTTTGTTTCAATATGGACTACATACGGAGCAAAATGAGTGAATCTACACTCTAAAATACGTCTATATACATCAGTGTTTGGAGTATATACTAGTACTTCATATTGAAATCTACTAAAGGACATATATTCCAAACAATATGATAATCTCTCTAACGAAGGTAGGGACGAGGAGTAAACTGAGGGAGTAGTAAAATTTTCTTCTCGTCCGGCGAGCCACCGTGCGCGTGGGCGAGGGAGCGGGCGTAAGGCGTAGTACTACTACCTCTGTCCTGGTTTATAGGTCACCTTTGTAGTTCGTGCGAAATTTTTACCAAATATTTAGCTAAGAAAATGTTAATGCATGTCAACAAAAATTATATCGGTGGATTCGTATTTCAACATAGTTTTCAATGATATAATTTTTGGTAACATGCACGAACATTTTGTTAGTTTAATCTATAGTCAAAATTTGACACAATATACGATGGGGACCAAAAAACCAATATACAATGAGTAGTAGTAAGCAAGCTCCACCCCGTCCTGCGAGCCACCGCACCCGTCGGCGGGGGAGACGGTGTAGTAAGCAAGCTTCTTCTCGTTCTGCGAGTTGACGGGACACAACAAAAGTAATACGTACAGTGAATTGCCTCTTAGGTAGGCCCCACATGGTTTGTCTCTTTTTTAACATAATGCATCAAGTCGCAATTTGTTTTTCCACCGGTGGTAGACGATCCTCCATCAAGTGGACAACCAGTAAACGTGTCAAATTACCACGTGGGCTGCCTTTTCGTACAGAAATGAGCTCCACCGTGTACCCGCGGGTGTGGTTGTGAAAGAGACGGGAGTACGTGCGTCGTGCGTGCACCTCTTCTCTTCGTGCACGTCCCCCACCTACGTGGGTGTGTGTGAGAGAGATACAAACCTAGCGGGTGTGGTTGGGAAAGAGACGGAGTACGTGCGCCGTGCGTGCACCTCTTCTCTTCGTGCATCGTCCCCCACCTACGTGGGTGTGTGTGAGAGGATACAAACCTAGAGAGATGGCGCGTGTGCGTTAGTGAGTGTTTTTTGTTTGGGGTTGTGATTTCGTGAATGTATCTATGGGAATATGTGTCATGGCATCTCAAACAAAATTTTGCATGCAATGTGTGTGAAACAGAGGCCTACCCATATCATATATAGAGGGGCGGTCCACAAGAAGAGAGGGAGGGGTCATAGATATCGATAGAGTCAAAGAGAGGATCATGTGGGTTGGTGCGAGATCCATGAAGGGAGCCATCGAAATTGTGTGTGTGCAAGTCTAAGATACAGGGCGACTGACCTACCAGAACGTCATAGGGCACAGGGCAAGTCTTTGTGTGGCAGGGAGACATGACTAGAGCACTCGATGTATCGGTGTGTGGGGGGTGGGGGTGGGGGGAGGGGGAGGCAGAGGCCTAACTAGGGAGGTAGAACGACTCGTATATGTGTTGAGAAGGAGAGACCCAGCTATGTCTTGAGGGAGAGCGGTCGACATGCATACATAACTGAAGGACGGGAAATAGGTTGGGACAGAGAGAGAGAGAGGAGAGAGAGAGAGGGAGAGGGTTAGAGTGCTGGATGGGTGATGGAGTTGCTTCTCGAAGATGGTGGGAGAGGCCTACTAGACAAACTGAGGGTAGAACTACAATATTATCAATAAGAGTGGCGATGTGTTTCTATGTGTGCGTGTAAGTGATAGATCTGTCGGGACACATGCATGGATGATGAAGGGGAACCATGTGTTTGGTAAGTAAACGTAACTAGATCGGTAAATCAATTGTTGTTTGTCCGAGGAAGGGAGAGACATAACTAATGAGGTAGATCGATCGACGCGTGGGGAAAAATGAGTTATAAGGACCTAGCTAGCTATATGTATAGCGGGAGATCGGTCGGTGTACATCCATTTGTTAGAGGCAAATAAGGCCCAGCGAGACGGATAGATAGAGAGAATGGATCTAGGAGGTGGTGCGAGATACCGAGCTACTAGCTAGATAGGGGTAGGAGTGTGCGGTTGTGAGATCGATGAAAAGAGAGGCAAGAGTTGCTTTAGATTATGAACACAGAAAGGAGGAGATGGAAGGTGCATGTCTATGTTGTAGGCAGACATCGCTGGATAGGTTTATCGATCAGTGTGTGTCGGAAAGGAGTTGTGGAGACTGTGGGAGAACGACCTAAAGAAAAAAAATGAATGTGCGCGATGGATAGAATGCTGAGGGAGGGGGAGGGCGAGGAGGGCATGTGCGTGCACGAGAGAAAGTTAGTGCTAGCTACAATGGTTAGAGGACCGTGTGGGTGTAAGAGACTAACAAAGATCAAAATTTGATATGAAAGTGGATTCATATATTTGAATAGGAGATCATAGTGTTATAAACATATGCATGCATGAATATAGCGGTGATACGCGTGCTGTGGTTTTGCACATGTTATACCATAATGTGATAATGCATGGCGTTTGCCACTCACAGCTAAATGTCGAAAAATCTAAACCATACTGTACATCGAACAATCTCACATTTTATTTGAATTTGTGATAATGTGTGGCGTTTGTAGCTTACAACTAAATATCGAACAATCGAAACAATACTATATATCGAACAATCTCACATTTGATTTGAATTTGTGGTAATGTGTGTTGTTTGCAACTCACATCTAAATACTTGTAGGCGTAAGGGCGGGGCACCATACATTATGTGATAAACACATTATACATATGAGACATGGTTTAGATTATGAAGATCTAGCTAGAGCTTGAAATGTACTGTGATTTGAAAACAACATAAAGCGGATTCAAAAAATCGAGTTCGAGTTCATGTAGTACGCATAGTTCATATCTAAATCGAGAGTAATCATGTGGTGTGTTGTGAAGATAATACACAAACGATGGTTTAACTTGACAATAATGATGATTGTAGATCTTATGAAAATAGAGAAATGAATTAAAATGGTTTTCCTTCACAACAATCATTATTGTAGATCTTATTCAAATAGAGAAAAAAGAATTCAAATTTAGTTCATATTGAAGCGTAGTATATACGTTTGGAATGCACTAAAACGTTCATTTGAGTAGTAGGTTGCAGGCATTATACACGTAGCGAAATATTTTAATTGAACATAACATGAATTGAAGTTTTGAATGACATTTGTAGTGCGAATTGATTTGGTAAAGTACAAGGGACTAGACTCTCTTGTGTGCTGCGAATTGATTTCTTTTTGTTTTTTCGTCGACGGAAGTGCGAATTGATTTGGTACACTACACGTTAGGCTTGTCCGGAAATTTCAACCCGCGCCTTGTTACCCCGAAATATTTAAGATATATCTTTTTCTCGTTGTGCTCCGACAACTCCCTCCATCTCAACCCGCGCCTTGCTATTCCAAAATTATAACGCGCGCGAAAACTCCCACCTCCTATGAAATCCCGACACGTGAAATGCCCGTGATACACCTGAAATGAAAGAACCGCCCAGGTCAAATCGGTGGGGGTACTTGCGTAACTTATCCCACACTTTGGACAAGCGCGTCCCTAAGCAATGGTTCCCCACTCCCATCCCATCTGCCCACCCATTCGTACACCGAGGCCGTGAAAACCCGCGAAGGCCCACACCCTCATCCGTCCTCCACCTAGCCAGAGCCTGTTCTCCGACGACGTCGTTCGCAGCAACACCTCGACGTCCCTCATCCACCGTATCGGATGAGGATCCGTCGTGGAGCTCGTCATCCTACCCGTTCAGCCACCCCGTCCTCCACCTCCAAGGAGTTTCACCGATGTTCCCCTCCTCTTTCGCGCCACCTCCATACCCACACCGCCGTCTTCACCTGCACCACCGGAAGAGCATCATCATCACCATTTCCTCGGATGAAGCTGAGGCCTAATCGGCGCCACCAAAGAGGTTATACACTAATCGCCGCATTTTCTTCTTGATTCGATCTCACGGTGTGTCGGCGCTTGGTCCCGAGCCAACACGGCACGGCTCCATCCACGGCGGCGTCACCGGCCACTTCCTCCACGGCATCGCTCTCGCTCGCGTTGCTGCTCTGCTCTTGCTCTTGATCCCCTGCTTGGTCTGCTCTTGCTATTGCTCTTACTCTTGCTGCTGCTCTCGCTCTTGCTCTTGCTTGCGATGCTACTCCGATTTAGCTACACTTCAGTCGACTGAATCGACTTTTGGGTTAGTCGATTTTTTGGGGTGGGGGGCTCAGCGAGTTAAGGAAGAACCAACCGCTTGGGAGGAGGGCTCGCCGGAGAGGTACCCCACTATCTATCTTAGGGTTCAGGGTGGGGGTGGTGGTCACCGGCGGTGGTGGGGAAATGGCATCGGGATCGCTGGAGAAAAAGCTCGGCACGAGGGGGCCTAGAGGGATTGCCGGGGCGGTTGTTTGGCTGGTGGTGGCTGGCGGCTCAGGTGGGTGGAGGTTGAAGCTGAACTACAGGCCCTTGATTTCGTATCCAACGGCTGGAAAATCGACTGACCATAGATGAAAGTCAGTCGACTGACGTGTAGCCTCACCTGATGCTACTACACGACCAGCTACCCCGGCTCTCGCACGCGCTGCTGCTGCTGCTGCTACTGATTTTCTGCTACTAGTGCGTTCAGTTTCGACATTACAATTCAGTTTCGATAGCAAATTCAGTTTCGAGAGTTTAGTTTAGTTTCGACAGTTAAATTCAGTTTCGATAGTTAAGTTCAGTGTCGGTGGAAAACGACACCTATGGCATCACGAGAATCCCTACTACGGTTGCCGGGGCGCATGGTTGTGAGAAAAGCAGGATTAGCAGTCAACACAAGGATCGTTTAACCCAGGTTCAGGCCGCGAGGATGCGTAATACCCTAGTCCTGCTTTGGTGGCTCTATTTCAGAGAGTTCTTGAGCTCTCGAACTAGCTATGGTGGCTGCGTGGTCCAAAAGAGCCGAATCCCTCTCCAGTACGCCATGGGCCTCCTTTTATAGTTGAAAGGGGCTGCCATAGTGGCACACAGGAGGTGGAAAGGCATATAGTACCGCGAGTAGCCCGTATTACAGGACAAGACGCATTTAATGCAGTGTTGAGGTGTCCCTAGCTTTATCGGGAACGGGAGCGAGGCCCGTCCCATCCTTCGCCACTCCTCCACGCTTCGACACGCGCCCTGGCCAGCGATGCGTGCGGCGCCATGTAGGCAGGCAGGCAGCTGAGGTGGCGCGGTGGTAGGGTCTTCACGAAGATCTGCATGCCGCCACGCAGGTGCCAGCCCAGCTGGATGGGCCGGCAGCTGCATGCGAACGGCAGTGGAAAACTTTGGCTGGCGCGGGCCTGGCAGTGGCCCCGCTGATGTCCTCGGCAAGGGCCTTGCCGGTGGCCCGGCAAGGGTCCTGCCGAGGCGCGCAGTCGTCCCCGGGAAGGATCTTGCCGGGGGTCTTGTGGCTTTCCTCGGCAAGGATTCCGCTGAGGGTCGCCGTCTTCTAGTCCTCATCTGATCTCATGTACTTATGATCTTGACAAAGATCTGCATGTCACTTATAGAGGTGCCTCCCGAGCCTGGGTTCCAACATAGCTGTTGGTGATACTTGGAACCCCTCGGCTCATGGGTGGCTCGCTCTGTGGGTGCTGGGCAAGTTGCCCCGGGAAGGCTCTTGCCGGGGCCGCGGAGGCCGCCCCGGCAAGGATCTTGCCAGGGGAGTCCACCTCGACCCTTTGCTCTCAGTGCTCCTGGTCCTGGCATTGTCGTGGTTGTCTTGGGCTTCGTCTTCTCTCCGGCTCCCCTCCTCTGCCCTTCTTAGTGTGGCTGTGGCGTGTGGCTCCGACTGCCCGCACACAAGTAAAGGGGTACAAAGGTGTGCCCCTACTTTTTTACACTGAAAGGAGGCCCTGGGCCTAGGCCACACAGGTGCGCGGGCAGGCGGGGCAGATTTTACCGCAGTAACTGCTCATCCGCTGCGTTTCCCCATGACCTGCGTGCGACGTGGAGGGTCGTGCGTGACTTGGGGGTCATGCGTGATGCGGTTTCCGCACACATGCGTCACGTCGCAGTTAATGGGAAAGGAGGCGGCCCACGCCTTCCTCATAAAAAGGAATAACCGTGGGCGCGCTGCTCACCTTACCCCTTCCGCGCCTTCTTCCAATCTCAGAGCCGCCGCCCCCTTCTCCTTGCTCCCTAAGCTTCGCTCTTGCTCGCCGCCGCCGTGTCCCCGTCATTTTCTATCTCTTGCTCCCCTAGCCGCCATGGCGCCGAAATCCACTAAGGGCAAGGCCAAGGACGCCGGAGCGATGGAGCCGCTGGAGAAGTCTTATTTGGCGGCCTTGCGGCGCAGCTCGCCTGCTTCCCCTGGACGGTCAACGTGTTCGATCTCCGGGAGGCCTTCAAACCCTTGTGGGGGGTCAAGACGGGGGGCGAGAAGACGGGGCATCCAGCCACGCGTGTCATCCCTGCCAATTGCGCCGAGGCCGCTCCAAATCGGTATCCTTTCTTCGTCGACTACTTCTACGGGCTCTGTCCCCCCTTCTCTGATTTCTTCAGCGACGTCGTGCACACCTATGACTTCCACCTTTTGGATTTTACTCCAAACGCCGTGTGTGCATGGCTCTTTTCGCGCACCTCTGCGCGGGCTTCACCGGGGTGCACCCCAACATGGCGCTCTTCCGCCACTACTTCTCCCCTCGGATCCAACCGGGGGGCGCCACTCGCTGCATCACCTGGATCCCACGGGCCAAGGGGCATACCCGGAGGGCGCCATGAAGGAGAGGTGGGAGGAATGGCAGGGCCGGTGGTGCTGGATCGAGGAGAAGGACCCGCCGGCGTTCTGTGAGGTTCGCCAGGGGCCGCCGGTCCGCAGGAGCGACTGGATCGATGTCGACACCAATGACAAGAAGCTCACGATCGCCACCACCAGGATCCTTCGGCTTACTGAGGCCGGGCTCACCCTCGAGATGATCGGGGCGGATTTCATCCGCCGCCGGATCGCTCCACTGCACAACAAGGGGAGGCCGGCCTGGCTCTTCACGAACGCCGCCGACATCATGAGGCTTCGCCCCGGCCTCGACCACAACTTCACAATGATGGGGCATGCTCACTTCTGCCAGCGGCTCTTCCAGCTCGACGTGAACCGCGATGGCGAGGTCGAGCTGACCGGCAAGGCCGCGAGGGCCGCAGCGAAGGCCGGCAAGGTCGCCAAGGGGCCCTTGTTCAAGTTTCTCGCAGGAGTGGTCTCGCTGAGCAACAACTCGCGCCGGACCAAGATCATTGCCATGATGCCGGACTTCAACGCTCATGGCCTTGATCGGAGTTGGGTCGAGCCAGAGGAGATTAAGGTGCAGGTGTTCATCAACACCTTGCATGAGGGGTACGTCACCGCCGACCCGCGGCTTGTCCAGGACACTACCCAGGAGGAACTAGACTACATCGTCGCCCGGGCGATGGAGGCGAAGCTTGCCGAGGAGGCCAGTAGCACCGGTGGCGTGGAGGACAGGGCCGCGACGGCCGCGGATGAGGAGGAGCTCGCCCAGTGGGCGGAGGCCGCTGGGGAGGCCAGCAATGCCGGCACCGAGGCTCCTCTTGTTGAGGATGCGGCCGACGAGTCATCGGAGGAGGAGGCCGGTGCTGTTGACGCTCCGGCCACGGGGAGAGGGCGAGTCCTGCAGCGGGCCACTTCTGGCGAGCCGGTAAGGCCCGTCAGTCGTACGGCGGCCAAAGTCTCTGGAGGAGTCCGCATGACAGACGAGCGCCACGACGGCGAAAAAGGTGGTGAAGGCCGCTATGGCGATGAAGAAAGCATCTGCCTCCTCTTCGTCCAAGCGCGCCCAGACTCTGCCCTCCTCCCCTCCTCCGGCAAACGCCGACGCGTTGGTCACCTTTGACTTCGGGTCACTTAGCCCCAGAAGAAAGAGGAAGGCAACAGAGGAGGAGGTGGACGATGACTGAGTATCCTGTTCCTCTCTGTCATCTCCGTCTCCTCAATCTGTGCCGGTTGTGTTGATTTATTTCCGCCTTTGTAGGGACGCGGAGTCGCTGGCTCAGAGGGTGAAGAGGGCCAAGGCCTCGGCGAGCGGCCAGCCCCCGGCAGGTACTTCGAGGGCGCCATTGGTGGTGCTGAGCAGCCCGGACAGCAGCCCCCGACACAGACCCTAGCTTAAGTTCATCACTCCCCCCTCGTCGACATGTATCAGGGGTATGATGCTTTGGTACTGACCTCGCCGGGTGCGCAGGAGGAGATTAGCGGCAGGAGGAGCCACAGAGGGCTACTCCCAACATGCCGCCCACATCGACCACGCCGCCCCGAGATGCATCCTCGGCAAGGGCGCCAAGCATGGAGCCCACGCACATGGAGGAGGAGGATGAGAACTCGGGCGCCGGTGGCTTCGCCTCGGCGCCAAACGTTGGTGGGGAAGGGACTTCTGCTTCCCAGCCTGGCACTGGTAAGTTGTTCGCCTTTCATCCCTGTTCCTTTTTCTTTCTGACCCTTGGTCTTGGCCTTGCCTCACTCCCTCCTTTGGGGCCGAGATCCCTCCTCGGCGGACCCAGGGGACGTGAACGCCATCATCGAGGACATCGCCAATGCCGCCGCGGCGGAGGCCGAGTAGATCACCGCCGAGGAGGCCGCGAAGGGCGCTGCTGAGGATGCCGCCAAGGACGTCATGGCAGGAGCTGAGAAGGCCGCTGCCGGGGAGCCCGCCAAGGGCGCTGCCGAAGACGCCGCCGAGGAGCCTGCCGGGGAGCCCGGCAAGGGGTCTGCCGGAGATGCCGGCAAGGCCACCACGGAGGAGGAGGTGGTCGATGACCAGCCCTCCTCCTCTGCTGCCTCCGGCTCGGACAGGTATCTGAGGGTGACCGACGACCTCTTCGTCCACCTCCCAGTGACATCCAGCTCCAGGGCGCCCGTCGTGGGAGAGGTGTTTGACGAAGAGGTGCTTGCCGTCGCCAGGCTCGAGGTCGTCGACGAGCCGAGCGCTGGTGGCGATGGCTCTCAGGAGGAGCGGCTTCTCCAGGCCATGGTCGCCCACTTCCGAAAGCTCCAAGCGCTCCACTGCGCCCACCTGGACAAGGCAAAGTCCAGGATGGCAACGGTGGACCAAGCGGAGGCGGACCTCAAGGTGCGCATCACCGAGGCGCAGGCTTGGTTCCGCCAAGCTAGCGAAGAGCTGAAGACCGCCCAGGGCGAGCTCGCCAAGCGCGATGTGGAGCTTACTATGAAGCTGGCCGACATCGAGAAGGCCTAGGAGACGGCGGAGGGCTTGGCCGCAGCAGACGAGGTCGACCGGACCTTGCACCAGGCCGCGCTGAACTCCCAGGAGGAGGACCTCGCCAAGCGCGAGGCGGACCTTGACGCCAAACTCCGCGCCAAGGACAAGGAGGTGGAGAAGCCTTACGCGCAGCGGACCGAAGAGCTGGAGCAGAGGCACAAAGAGACACTCGATGCCCAGGCTCTGGTTCACACCGGCAAGGTGAAGGAGCTGGAGGTGGAGCGGGACGGGCTGAAGGAGGAGGCCCTGAAGCTGTCCCAGGAGAAGGACATGCTCAACAACGCCTTGACAGAGGGGCAGGGCGCGGCCGTCAGCAGGGCCGGGGAGCTCTCAGAGGCCAACATCTCCATCAAAGACCTCAAGCTGAAGCTGGAGGGTGTCGAGAAGATGCTGTCGGAGGCCAGGGCCCGGGAGGGGACCCTGACCAAAAACCTGGTGACTGAGAAGCAGCTGCAGAAGAACGAGGCCCTCAACTTTAAGGAGCACGTGGAGGGCGAGAACCGCTGGCTCGATCGCCTCGCCACCGTCGCCAACCAGGCCGGCGCGTAGCTGGCCACCATGGGGATTCCGTACATGAGGTACGCCTCAGAGCGGAGTGTGAGCGCCAACTGCAGCCTGACCCCATTCTTTGAGAAGGTCGTCGGCGCTTTGAAGCAGCTTCACGCCAACCGGGCGGCCTCGCTGGCCGACGAGGCCTGGAGGCTTTGCCAGGGCGCCATGACCAAGGTTCTCACCAAGGTGGCGTACTGGTACCCCGACCTCGACTTCGACACCGCACTGGATAGCTTGCCGGAGGATACTGACCTCGCGCAGCTCAGGAAGCGCATCAAGCATGTCATCAGCGGTGTCTGCGGAATTCTGAGGGTGGAGGGCCAGCGCCGGGATTAGGCACCCCGTTTCTTTTCGTTGCTGCAAGTTCACAACCAAGACGATTTTTATCTTTAGTTAGAACTGCGGCAACAAGTGATGTAATATAACTTCTGCAGTACTTTTGATATTATGCATGTCATTCTCCTATTTGATTTTCCTTTGTATGTGCACCCTACGTTAATCGGGTAGGCTCGCTGGCGCGTAAACCCAGGGCGGCGTCTTGAGGATGGATCCCCATTGGCCTGCCGGGTGTGCTTGCTGCCGGGCGAACCACCTATCGCCCTTAGCGTGGCCGCCCTAACTGTCGAGCTTGACTCGAGTCAGAATCGAGGGCGCTGCTAATTGCGGAAGGCTACCCTGCCACTCTCGACGCGGCCGCTCGAGCTGTTGAGCGGACTCGAAATAGAACAAGGGCATTGCCAATTGCGGGAGGGCCCCTTTGCGTATAGGTTTTCCATACATAGGCAGGATCTCCGAGGACAATAACCTTATGTATAAAAGCAAATAGCTCAAGGCTCGGAATGACTTTGCTTTTCTTCTTTTGGTTGCCGCGCTGGCGTCCTTAACGCTCGCAGGCGGAGCCATTTTCTCCTGGCTATCTTCTTCTTCAGAAACCGCGGCGATGAAGAACTGCTAGGCCAACTACTAGACCAGATTCTCACAATTGCGCTCCCTACGTGGCGCGCTAAGCGAGAATCCCTACTACGGTTGCTGGGGCGCAGGGTTGTGAGAAGAGCAGGATTAGGAGTCAACACAAGGATCGTTTACCCAGGTTTGGGCCGCGAGGATGCGTAATACCCTATTCTTGCTTTGGTGGCTGTATTTCAGAGAGATTTTGAGCTCTCGAACTAGCTATGGTGGCTGCATGGTCCAAAAGAGCCGAATCCCTCTCCAGTACGCCATGGGCCTCCTTTTATAGTTGAAAGGGGCTGCCACAGTGGCACACAGGAGGTGGAAAGGCATACAGTACAGCGAGTAGCCCGTATTACAGGACAAGACGCATGTGAGGTGTCCCCTAGCGTTCCGAGGGTCTTGTGCCTTTCCCCGGCAAGGATCTTGCCGGGGGTCTTGTGGCTTTCCTCGGCAAGGATTCCGCCAAGGGTCGCCGGCTTCTAGTCCTCATCTGATCTCATGTACTTATGATCTTGACGAAGATCTGCATGTCACTTAAAGAGGTGCCTCCCGAGCCTGGGATCCAACACAGCTATTGGTGATACTTGGAACCCCTCGGATCAAGGGTGGCTCGCTCTGTGGGTGCTGGGAAAGTTGCCCCGGCAAGGCTCTTGCCGGGGCCGCGGAGGCTGCCCCCCCAAGGATCTTGCCGGGGGAGTCCACCTCGCCCCTTTGCTCTCAATGCTCCTGGTCCTAGCGTTGTCGTCGTTGTCTTGGGCTTCGGTTTCTCTCCGGCTCCCCTCCTCTACCCTGCTTAGTGTGGCTGTGGCGCGTGGCTCCGACTGCCCGCGCACAAGTAAAGGGGTACAAAGGTGTGCCCCTACTTTTGTACACTGACATTCAGAGATGAGCGGCTGATGTATTTTACATCTAGTACTTTGTGGTTATGTATTTTACGTCATCTATTGGAGATGCTATTAGAATTCCACTCAGATTAACATTGTCTCTCCTGTCGTGCTTCAGCCTCGGCGTCGTACAACTCACCGGAGCTGCTCCAATGACGAAACTCTACATCATAGAGGAGCAGTACCCCGGGCTCCATCTCAAGATGCCTAAGATCTTCTTCCCCTCCTCCGACAGCCAAGTCAGCCAGATCATCCTCACCGACAAACCCAATCACGCTGAGATCGACGTGGCTTCGTGATACGTATGCAACGTATCTATAATTTTTGATTGTTCCATGATATTATATTATCTGTTTTGGATGTTGAATGGGCTTTATTATGCTCTTTTATATTATTTTTGCGACTAACCTATTAACCGAAGGCCTAGTGCAAATTGCTGTTTTTTTGCCTATTTCAGTGTTTCGTAGAAAAGGAATATCATACGGAATCCAAACGGAATGAAACCTTCGCGAGGATCGTGATACGTCTCCAACGTATCTATAATTTGTAAAGTATTCATGCTATTATATTATCCATCTTGGATGTTTCATGGGCTTTACTATGCACTTTTATATTATTTTTGGGACTAGCTTATTAACCCAGAGCCTAGTGCCAGTTTCTGTTTTTTCCTTGTTTTTAAGTTTTGCACAAAAGGAAAACCAAACGGAGTCCAATGGACATGCCAATTTTTGATGATTATTTTTTGGACCAAAGGAAGCCCCCGGAGTAAAAGTGTTGGGCCAGGAGAGTCCCGGGCTGCCCACGAGGGTGGGGGGCGTGCCCACCCCCTGGGCATGGGCCCCTGCCAAGTGGACAACCCGAAGACCCCCCTGACGTGAGACCTACGCCAAAAAATCCTATAAATACTGAAACATCTCGAGAACAAAATAGATCGGGAGTTCCGCCGCCGCAAGCCTCTGTAGCCACCAAAATCCAATCGGGACCCTGTTAGGCACCTACTTGAGAACGGGGAACCTCACCGGTGGCCATCTTCAACATCCGGCGCTCTCCATGACGAGGACTGAGTAGTTCACCCTCGGGGCTGATGGTATGTACCAGTAGCTATGTGTTTGATCTCTCTCTCTCTCTCTCTCTCTCTCTCTCTCTCTCTCGTGTCCTTGACGTGGTACGATCTTGATGTATGCGAGCTTTTCTATTATAGTTGGATCTTATGATCTTTCTCCCCCTCTACTCTCTAGTAATGGATTGAGTTTTCCCTTTGAAGTTATCTTATCCGATTGAGTCTTTAAAGATTTGAGAACACTTGATGTATGTCTTGCATGTGCTTCTCTGTGGTGACAATGGGATATCACATGATTCACTTGATGTATGTTTTGGTGATCAACTTGCGGGTTCAGTGACCTTGTGAACTTATGCATAGGGGTTGTCACACGTTTTCATCTTGACTCTCAGGTAGAAACTTTGTGGCACTCTTTGAAGTTCTTTAGTTGGTTTGAATAGATGAATCTGAGATTGTGTGATGCATATCTTATAATCATGCCCGCGTATACTTGAGGTGACATTGGAGTATCTAGGTGACATTAGTGTTTTTGTTGATTTGTATCTTAAGGTGTTAGTCTAGTATGAACTCTATGATAGATCGAACGGAAAGAATAGCTTCATGTTATTTTACTACGGACTCATGAATAGATCAATTAGAAAGGATAACTTTGAGGTGGTTTCGTACCCTACAATAATCTCTTCGTTTGTTCTCTGCTATTATTGTGTTTGGAGTGACTCTTTGTTGCATGTTGAGGGATAGTTATATGATCCAGTTGTGGTATTATTGTTGAGAGAGCTTGCACTGGTGAAAGTATGTACCCTAGGCCTTGTTTCCTAGCACTACAATACCATTTGTGCTCACTTTTCTCATTAGTTACCTTGCTGTTTTTATATTTTCAGATTACAAAAACCTATATCTACCATCCATATTGCACTTGTATCACCATCTCTTTGCCGAACTAGTGCACCTATACAATTTACCATTGTATCGGGTGTGTTGGGGAGAAAAGAGACTCTTTGTTATTTGGTTGCAGGGTTGTTTGAGAGAGACTGTCGGTGTCAAAACTGGCGGATCTCGGGTAGGGGGTCCCGAACTGTGCGTCTAGGCGGATGGTAACAGGAGACAAGGGACACGATGTTTTTACCCAGGTTCGGGCCCTCTCTTGGAGGTAAAACCCTACTCCTGCTTGATTAATATTGATGATCTGGGTAGTACAAGAGTAGATCTACCACAAGATCGTAGAGGCTAAACCCTAGAAGCTAGCCTATGGTATGATTGTTGTTCGTCCTCACGGACTAAAACCCTCCGGTTTATAAAGACACCGAGATAGGGTTAGGGTTACACGAGTCGGTTACAATGGTAGGAGATCTACATATCCAGACGCCAAGCTTGCCTTCCACGCCAAGGAAAGTCCCATCCGGACACGGACGAATTCTTCAATCTTGTATCTTCATAGTCTAGGAGTCTGGCCAAAGATGATAGTTCGGCTATCCGGACACCCCTAGTCCGGGACTCAAGAATCGGTAGCCCCTGAACTAGGCTTCAATGACGACGAGTCCGGCGCGCATATTGTCTTCGGCATTGCAAGGCGGGTTCCTTCTCTGAATACTTCATAGAAGATTTTAAACACAAGGACAGTGTCCGGCTCTGCAAAATAATTTCCACATAAAACCGTAGAGAGAATAATATTTACACAAAATCAATCTGCTGACGTATTCCGCAGCATGCCATCACGCGACGGCCAAGTCTTCATCCGTATCGTTTTTACTGTACCACCTCAGCGCATTTAGCGAGGCGGTTTCCTTGGCACGTCTTGTCAAAGCAGAGATTGTGTCCCCCTTATTCCGGGATTCTCATCAATACGGACGTGGGTAACCCAGTCGTGCCCGTTGGCACGCCTCCTCTATCGAAGGCGAGTCCCGAACGGTCACGGGAGGGCTTTCGGTATTCAACCTCTTTATAACGAGACCATGGCCCGCTCCTTTCTTTCAATCTCAATCGAATCCGCCCCTCGCTTCGAGTTCCAACACCCAAAGCTCCAGATTTAGGGCGCCCGGACCTCCGAGGATGTCCGGCTCCGACCTGCAAGGTCGGTGGATGCCTTCCTCCGTTACGGAAGAAGACGTGCTAAGGCTGAGAGACGCCAGGTATCTAACCGGCGAGATTTCGCATAGGCTGCCTGCTCCAGGGCAGGTCATTCCGACTTCCGAGCCCGGCGAGAGCGTGGTGTTCGTGTCTCACTTCCTTCGGGGTTTAGGTTTCCGGACGGATCCCTTTGTGCGGGGGCTCATGTTTTATTATGGGCTGGAATTCCATGACTTGAATCCGGAGTCCATCCTCCACATCTCGTCATTCATTGTCGTATGTGAAGCCTTCCTCCATATTACCCCTCACTTTGGATTGTGGCTCAAGACCTTCAAGGTGGAGCCAAGATGATCGAGAACAGCAGGCGAAAAGTCTTGGAGGGGCGGTCATAAGCAAGTGTGCTGATGCTCCGTGGCCGAGGGCTCTTTTCGGGAGGAGCTTCGTTTGTGTAGCAGGAGTGGTTTTATAGCACCGCTCCCAGGGGCACCAAATGGGTGGCGCTACCCGCCTTCCGCTCAGGTCCACCACAGCGGCTGGCATCATGGGTTAACCGGGGGCTCGACTGGGGGCCGTCCAAGGATGTTCCTCTGTTGCAGGGCCGTATTCGAGACCTCCAGAAAAGAGAGATCAATCTGGTCGTGGCGGCGCAGGTTATGCTAATTCGGCGCCTTACGCCTCGCAAACGTCGCCCCTTCCGTCTGTGGGAGTTTAATCCGGATGGACCATGAGCTCTCCAACATTTTATGGGCGCGACGCCCGTGGAGATGTATAAACTGTTCTTCGGATCACAAGAGAAGTGTCCGGACTTGACTGAGGACGCAGGACTAAGCTGTAATCACCCAGATACTCAAGCAAGTAGTCCTGTAACCGGACAGGCTGTTCATTCATTTATCATATATATATGCCCTTTAAGGGAGCCGTTTCTTGAACAGGAGTGGATAGCCAAGGCAAAGTTGATAAGGTGTCCGGCTCCCCTCCCAGAGACCACGTCGGATCCTATGCTGACCAAGATGTTGAAGGCCGCGCCTTTTGAAGAAGGCGAAGGGGGGAGCAGGGAAACAACTGCCTCCACGAAGGAGGCTTTCAAGGAAGGAGGGATCAAGGATCCTACCCTCCAAGGGGAGAAGAGGACCGCCTCCGAAGACCCGGAAGCCAAGGCCTCAAAGAGGGGAAAGAAGTCTTCGTCAGACAGTCCGGCGCTGGGAAATACCCCAGCCGCACTATTTCCCCGAGGGGATCAGCCCTCCAGCGAGCCGTAAGTAAAAAGAAGGGGTCTTGTGAATAAAGGATATCCTCAGATTTATTTCTGAAGATAACCAAAATTGTACCTTGTAGTTCGGATCTCAGCCCTTCTTAGCAGAGCTCGTCTTCGGGGGATCTTCGCCCGGAGATGATGGAAAGCGAAACGCCTCCACCTATCGCGCCTTCATGCGAGGCGGAGGACCCTGAGGTGTCGTTACGGAGAGTTTCCCCGAGTCCGGCGGGGCCGGAAGGTCTGGCGCCAAGCTGGCCTTGTGATCGGAGGCTGAAGGACCTGCTCGAGGCGAGTGTCTATCTCAGAAGATCACCGTGCGCTGATGGCTACGGTGGTTGAAAGAATTGCATCCGCCGAGAGCGGATTGCACGCAAGCCGCCAAGTTCTTGGCGGGGTTTGAGGTACGAGAAAAAAGATGATGTACCTTCGGCGCTTATGCATATAGAATCGCTACTGTATAGATAGTAGCCCCCGAGACTCGGTGCGTTGTCAAAAATGACAGCGCGGCAAGGATCATAATCCCAGGTGTAATATGCGCTCTTCCTTTGTAGGTGGCGAAGCGTCCGGTGGCAAGCCGGACTGATGAATTTGCCGAACTAAAGCGGCAACTTGACGTGGCGGATGCTGACATCGCACTTATCAATAAGCGGTTTGACGAGTCACAAGGTATGCGACTTCTCCGCGGGCACCTGGTAAGGGAGCTTGACGCCCATGCCTTACTACTTGTATGCTTTGATGCAGATGGCGCTGCTGCCGTGGAGAGGTTGCGGGCGGAACTCGCCCGAGCTAAAGAGCAAGCCCGAAAGAGTAATACGGATGCTTTAAAGGCGGCCGAAGAGCTGAAAGCCAAACGGGCTGCTCACTGCCGAAGCAAAGAGGAAATGGCAGAGATGGCCGTAAAGTTGAAGGATGCTACCGACCGCTGCGGGGTTCTTGAAAAAGAACGTCAAGCGGAACAAGAGGGCCTGACAAAGGCCACCGCCGAAGCCAAGGATGCCCGTTCCGCTGCGAGAGCTGCCAAAGAGGAGCTGAGTCAGGCCGGGGATATTGCGGCTGGAAAACCGTTTCTGCTGCAGAGGAGATATACGGATCCGAAGTATGCTCAGTTGGATAAGCTGTGGAGTTCGGAGGATGCTTATCTGGACTTAGCGGCGAGCGCTGCGGATGCGATTGAGCACTTCCGAGGCCAGAAGGGGCACAGAAGGTAAGAGCTATTTCGGCGCAATTCCATAGTCCGGAGCGTCCTCTTCCGTTGGCCGATCGGTTGGCCGAATGGGCCAAGCTGAATCGATTATCTGGACTTGCCATGAAGCACGTCATGACTCATTTGTGGCCAGGCGGACCCCAGCCGAAGAGTTATTTTGGCTTAGTGCAGCAGTTCCTTGGTGCGGTACCGCGTATCGACGCAATGAAGCGGTCGGCGTGTATTGAGGGTGCGCGGATGGCTCTTGCCCGTGTCAAGACATACTGGGCGGAGATGAAGGCCACCGACGTTGCATCCCAGGATTCGGACAGAAGCCGAGTACCTGCCAAGCACTATTTTGAGGAAGTCCTGCAGGGCGCTCGTTTAATAGAGACGCAGTGCTCGAAGGATGTTATGTTTGAATGACATGTGTAATTTTATGAAACATCGTTTCGATTTAATGTAAGGGCTTTGATACTTGTGCCTTCAAGTAGCAAACTACCTCATGTGCGGCCGTTAATGTATATGTGTATATAACTTTGAAAGATGGCAGTCCTTGGCTTATTTCCCCCCACGCACATAGTGCGGGGGTGTTTGCAAAAAGGCGCATTTTCACACGTAATCCAACGTCTTGGTCCTGTAAAGGAGGTGATAGCGTAGCAAACTAGGCAACCGGACTATAATGCTTTATCACTTTCACTTAGCCATAGGGGTTCGATGGTGGGGCTACGATATAGCCCCTGGGGGCACCGCACTCTCCTGAATGCGGGGTGCGTATGTGCCTGACCGGGAAACGGTCCTTCATCTATGCGGAGGACTTCTAAACATTCCTGTGGGTCATCGAGTGGTTGACCAGTCTCATGCTACATCATGACAGTCAGTTTTCGGCTTTCTCTCTTTGAGGTGCTCACCAGGCGAACCGGGCACAATCGCGATAGTTCTCCTGGTGCCGCCTTAGCCGATAAAACGGAACGTAAGGCAGCAAAACACAGGAGCCGGCCAAACCCAACATTTGACAAAAGACATGATTCGGATCTGATGCATATAAGGCCTATCTTGAGACGCCGAACACTCCCTAAGGTATTCGGTCTTTATGAAAACGGGCAGAACAATGCCCTAAGCCCCTGGTGTCCAGGTACGCGCAAAAATTCTGACACGGCCGATGCCAAAACGCCAGCCTCCTCCTCGGTTATAGCAAGAAACCGGGGGATGTGTATCAACAAGAGACAGTAAAAAAGGTTTACGCAGGGTCTTAATCTGAAAAGAATCCTTGCAACGGGTCCCTACTGCACGTCTGCGCATGTGTCTCCGTTGTGCCGTATCCTGGACGGGTGTAGCACGGTGTTCATCTGTAAAAAGAAGAACTTAGTTTGAAAAAAAGATCGTGCGGAAATGTAATTGGAAATAATCATAGTACGATTCAAAAATGAATAAAATTGAGCTTTATTGTCTCTTGTTGTACATGCGTGGAGCCCCTTGTAAGGGTGGTACGCGGCTAGTAAGCGTCATGTTTATTTTTGCCGGACTAGCCTAACCGTGTCCGGGGTCTGAACGACCTGCTTTAGACGCTTTTGGCCAGTAAGGCCATATTAGTGTGAGGTTGTTAAGGCAGTCTCACATTTTTTCCTTGAGGGACACACGCAGCTTCCCCTTAATGAAATGATGCCTCGTGGACGGGCATTTTAAGTTTAAGAGATGCATAGTGCGGTATTGCGTTAAAAGCGGTAGCTTGGCGTCCCGGTAGTGCTTGATGGCTACTTTTAAATGGGGCGATGTTGAAGACCAACTTTCCTGACGGAAGTTGTCGGGTGAGTCGAACATAACTTCCAATAGTAGGGAGCCCGTACAATGGGCGTATGTGCCTGGCATTATTCCTTGGAAGGAAGTGTTGCTATGGCTAATCCTGTTTGGGTCTATCCCCATATTGCGGATTGTGTCCTGATATAGCAGGTTTAAATCACTGCCGCTGTCCATTAGGGCGTGCGTAAATTGAAGACCGTCGATTATAGGTTATAGTATCAAGGCAGTCCATCCTGCGTTCCGGATACTTTCGGAGTAGTCCTGATGGTCGAAGGTGATTGGTTTTGACAACCAGTGTTGGGACTCCGCTGGGGTAGACTGTGTGGCGCGTAATTCAATGGGCTCCGCTCTATTTGCCCCTTTTGTTACTTGAAGTAAGTTTACTGTTTTGACCTCTTGGGGGAAATTCTTTTGTTTTCCGGTGCTCTGCTTGTGGGGTTCGTCATCGTCCTCGCTTGGTGCGTCGAGCCCCTTGTGTTCGGCGTTGAGTCTGCCGGACTGCTTGAAGACCCAACAATCCCGGGAGTAATGTGGATTTGGCATATCCTGTCCAAGATTTTGTTTAAGTTGGATAGCTCATTGCTATTATCCTTGAGGGTAGTTTTTATTGTTACTGCCGTGAGCTTTTGAATCCGGCGTTGACTGCCGCGCCCTTTGGACTATTCCTCGGAATCCGGCGCTGGTCCTTGCTGCGTCGTGGTTTCCCATTCCCATCCCTGACTTTGGATGTACTTGGGTCGCTGGTACTGCATCTTGCTAGCCAGCTATCCTCTCCCGCACAAAAGCGGGTCACGAGGCTTGTTAGTGCGGCCATTGTCCTTGGCTTTTCCTGGCCAAGGTGCCTGGCGAGCCATTCATCTCGGACGTTGTGTTTGAAAGCTGCTAAGGCTTCGGCGTCTGGACAGTCGACTATTTGGTTCTTTTGGGTGAGGAACTTGTTCCAGAATTTGCGGGCTGACTCTCCGGGTTGTTGAGTTATGTGACTTATATAAATGCGCATCCGGAGGGCGGACATAGAGTCCCTTGAAAATTACGAAAAGCATCCTCGAGCTCTTCCCAACTTCCAATGGTATTTTCGGGGAGGCTTTTAAGCCGGTGCCGTCTTGGCCCTTTGAGCTTGAGGGTAAATATTTTTATGGCGTGGAGATCATCTCCTCTAGCCATGTGTATGTGGAGGATGTAATCCTCAATCCAGACTCCCGGTCTGCATTGTTCCGTCGTATGCCTCTATGTTTACGGGTTTAAATCCCACTGGAAATTCGTGATCCAACACCTCATCGGTGAAACATAGGGGGTGTGCGGCACCCCTATATTTGGGTGTGTCGTAATGTCTGGATGTTTGGCGTGTTGCATTGCTTAGAAGAGCTTGGTTTTTTGGCCCATAGATGGACCTAAATGGGCCATCCTTTTGATGCGAATCCTTATGCGGATCGCGTGCCGGATTGTGTGCGGCGCCGCTTACCGTTCTATGCTTGTCATGTGGTCGTCTATCCGGCCGGGCGGCCACTTTGTTCTTTGATTGCGGGGGCTCTAAGGCCTCCTCATTGAATTCGGGCAGTAGTTTGCGCTTCGGGTAGCTCTTTGTTTGGCGGTCGCCCGTGTTGTCTGCGGTTTTGAGTACTTTGCTCCATCTGATTACGAGTGCATCCTCCGCTGTTGTGAGCTTCCGCTTCGCTTTTTTCAGGCTACAGCGCGGGCAACGAGCCTTCTGTGGAGGTTCTTTTGCTCCAACAATTTGTCCGGTGTGAGATTGTCCGGACTGTTATCTTCGCCGGGGACGGGTTATTTATCCAAGTTGTCCTGTTCGGACGGTTGTTCAGTGGTGTGTTCGTCGTCCACCGGTTTGACCTGCTTGATGGCTGGGTCTGTGTGGCTGCTTTTTTGTCGAGGCGGGACTTGGTGCGGCGTTTACGTTGCTGTCTTGACTGCTTTTCGAGGGACTTATCCTTCATAGCGTCTCGTTGTTCCTCGTCGCCAGTTCCTTTAGGAGTATCCACCATGTATACATCGTGAGATGAGGTGGCTATTCAGTATCCTATAGGTGCTGGTTCGTGGTTATCTCCTACATCGTCGTCCATGCCGTCGATGTCTTCGGAGTCGAAATTGAGCACGTCGTTTAAACTTTCGATAGTGGCTACAAAGTGGGTGGTGGGTGGGCGTCGAATTTCTCCGTCCTCCGCATCCCAACCTTCCTGACCACAGTCCGGCCAGGGCTCTCCTGACAAAGAGAGAGACTTTAGTGAATTCAGGATGTCGCCAAGGCGAGTCTTTGAAAGATGTCCGCGCGGTGAACTCCATAACCGGCTCCCCAATCGGATTATTTGGCGGTAGCGAGAGGTTGAGTCCGGCATCTCGAGTCACGGGCTTTGCAAAGGACAGGATGGTGTTCAGCTCAATCGCCCGTGGAGATCGTAGCCCGAGGCGGTGTCCAGCCACTCCTCCTCGATCGGCGAAGTCGGCTCCGAACTAAGTCGGGCCTGAGCGCTTGACCTCGATTACACTGTTCGGCGTGAGCTAGATCATACCCGTCGACACAGTGCGGCGTGCTTGGCTATGGCTCGAATCCATCGAAGATAAAGTCTCCGCGGATGTCAGCCATGTAGTTCAAACTCCCAAATCTAACCTGATGGCCAGGGGCGTAGCTTTCGATCTGCTCCGGATGGCCAAGTGAATTATTGGCCCGATTGCAAAAGTCGCTGAATATGAAGATCTGTCCGGGAGAAAAGTCTCACCCTGGACCACGTCGTTATTGATGATCGAAGGAGCCATCGGGCCTATAGGTGACGACACGGAGGAACTCTCAATGAAAGCACCAATGTCGATTGTCAAAACCGGCGGATCTCGAGTAGGGGTCCCGAACTTTGCGTCTAGGCGGATGGTAACGAGGAGACAAGGGACACGATGTTTTTACCCAGGTTGGGCCCTCTCGATGGAGGTAAAACCCTACTCCTGCTTGATTAATATTGATGATATGGGTAGTACAAGAGTAGATCTACCACGAGATCGTAGAGGCTAAACCCTAGAAGCTAGCCTATGGTATGATTGTTGTTTGTCCTACGGACTAAAACCCTCCGGTTTATATAGACACCGGATAGGGTTAGGGTTCCACAGAGTCGGTTACAATGGTAGGAGATCTACATATCCGTATCGCCAAGCTTGCCTTCCACGCCAAGGAAAGTCCCATCCGGACACGGGACGAAGTCTTCAATCTTGTATCTTCATAGTGCAGAGTCCGCCAAAGATGATAGTTCGCTATCAGGACACCCCTAGTCCAGGACTCCCTCAGAGACCATCTTCATCCTAAGCCTCCCACGGATTGATAAACCTTAGGTCATCCACTTGAGGGAAATTTGCTACTGTCCTACAAACCTCTGCCCTTGGAGGCCCAACTACGTCTACAAGAAGAAGGTTGTGTAGTAGACGTCAAGCTCTTTTCTTGCATCGTTGCCGGGGAGGCTAGGTAAGCGGCACTCACACCCCGTCAACGAAGCTCTTTTCTGGCGCCGTTGCCGGGGAGGTGATTGCTTGAAGGTATATCTTTAGATCTTGCAATCGAATCTTTTTGTTTCTTGTTTTATCACTAGTTTAGTCTATAGAAGAAAATTACAAAAAAATGGAATTGAGGGTGCCTCATATGCTTCATCTTTTTAATGTCTTCGTGAAAATAAGGATTTCGATAATTGTGCTCAATTTCTAGAGGAAGAATGCATTAAAATGTTTGGCACTAAATCTATGAATGATGATTATGATTGCAATGTTGTTAGTATGAATTCTTTGAATACCCATGATGCTAATGATATGCAAAGCCACAAGCTTGGGCATGCTATGTTCGATGAAGATGATATGTTTAGTCCCCCATGTTTTGATGAGCAAATTTATTATGATAAAAGCATGCCTCCTATTTATGATGATTATTGTGACGACACGTATGCTATAAAGAATAATGATAACCATGAAACTTGTCACCTTGATCTTAATTTTGAATCACATGATAATTATTTTGTTGAGTTTGCTCCCACTACTATTCATGAGAATAAATTTGCTTATGTGGAGAGTAGTAAAATTTCTATGCAAGTAGATCATGAAAAGAATGCTTTATGCGCTGGTTATATTGTTGAATTCATTCATGATGCTACTGAAAATTATTATGAGGGAGGAATATATGCTTGTAGGAATTGCAATAATTTCAAGTTTCCTCTCTATGTGCTTAAAATCTTGAAGCTATGCTTGTTTTGCCTTCCTATGCTAGTTGATTATTGTTCCCATAAGTTGTTTGCTCACAAAATCCCTATGCATAGGAAGTGGGTTAGACTTGAATGTGCTAGTCATATTCTTCATGATGCTCTCTTTATGTTTTAATTCTTATCTTTTATGTGAGCATCGTTGAAATCATCATGCCTAGCTAGGGGCGTTAAACGTTACCGCTTGTTCGGAGGCAACCCAACTTTATTTTAGTTTCTTGCTTTTTGGTTCGGTTTAGGAATAAATAATCCATCTAGATTCTGTTTAGATGTGGTTTAGTGTTTTAATTAGTGTTTGTGCCAAGTAGAACCTTTGGGAAGACTTGGGTGAAGTCTTTATGATCATGATGTAAAAACAGAAACTTTAGCGCTCACGAGATTAGCTAAAACTTTTTACGGGAGAGTTCTATTTAGTTGATTCTTTTTGAAGATGATTACTAGACAAATTCCTCAGGTCCACCAATTTATTTTAGAATTTGTCGAGTTCCAGAAGTATACGTTTGATACAGATTACTACAGTTTGTTCTGTTTTTGACACATTTTGTTTTCTATGAGTTGATTGCTTATTTTGGTGAATCTATGGTAGTAAAATAGTTTCTAAACCATAGAGAAGTTGGAATACAGTAGGTCTAACACCAATATAAATACAGAATGAGGTCATTACAGTACCTTGAAGTGGTGATTTATTTTCTTATACTAACGGAGCTTACGAGTTTTCTTTTAAGTTTTGTGTTGTGAACTTTTCAAGTTTTGGGTAAAGATTCGATGGACTATGGAATAAGGAGTGGCAAGAGCCTAAGCTTGGGGATGCCCAAGGCACCCCAAGTTAATATTCAAGGACAACCAAGAGCCTAAGCTTGGGGATGCCCTGGATGGCATCCCCTCCTTCGTCTTCGTTCATCGGTAACTTTACTTGGAGCTATATTTTTATTCACCACATGCTATGTGTATTGCTTGGAGCGTCATTTTATTTTCTTTTGTTTTGCTTGTTGTTTGAATAAAATACCAAGATCTGAAATTCTTAAATGAGATAGATTCTTCACATAGCTACATAATTATTTAACTACTCATTGATCTTCACTTATATCTTTTTGGAGTAGTTTGTCATTTACTCGTGTGCTTCACTTATATCCTATGAGTAAATGGTTGAATGATTTGAATGTCATAAATCTAAAATTATATATTTTTCATATGCCTTTCCCATGGGGAGTAATGCCTTCACATATAAGAAGTAGAGGTGGTAAATTTATTGAAGGTTAGCCAACATTATATTGGTCACTTGAACAATTCATGAAAGAATATTGACGGAAGAGAGATTTCACATATAAATATACTATCTTGGACATCTTCTATGATTGTGAGCCCCATTAAATATTTTCAAACCTGAACAAATTAGTTGAAGTTGGACAAGGAAGACAACATAATGAGTTATGCTTGGCTATATTTGTATAGAAGTTATTGGATCCTCTAACATGTGGTCCTTGCTATTTAGAATCTTTTGCTAGCCAAAATATCTGTACTAAGCGGGAATACTGCTTGTGCATCCAAAATCCTTGAACCAAGTTTCTTCCATGAGTGTCCACCATATATACCTATATGCGGTATTTACCTACCGTTCCAAGTAAATTTGCATGTGCCAAACTCTAAACCTTCAAATAATAATCTGTTACAGATGCCGAATCGCTCATGTAGCGACTAGGGGCTGTTAGTATCTTCCATGCTAGGTGGGTTATACTCACGATGAGTGGACTCCGCTCATCAATCACGAGAAAATGGCTGGTAACTGGGATGCCCAGTCCTATGATCAAAAGATCAAAAACAAATTCGCAAATAATTTAAACAAAACTCCCCGGGAATGTTGATAGTTGGACGGCACCCGTTGTTTTGGACAAGCCGTGGAGTGTGAATGTTGGTGGAGGGGGAGTAAAAACTTTACCTTTCTGTGTGGGAACCGCCTATAATGTATGTAGTATGGAAGATATTTGGAACTCTTGGTTGTTATGTTGACAATGAAAGCATACCTCTCAAAATTATTTTCATCTCTGTTTTTGCTTGAGCTCAGCAACTCTGCAAATCCACAGCTTCCCACATGCAAAGGGCCTATCTTTTACTTTTATGCAAGAGTCACTAGTATTCCTTCTCATTCCAACCTACTCTTTAGTTGGCAAGCATCATGTGATGGAAAGATCTAAGCATATATGGCCATTCAAATATATTTGAGCATAAATTATTACTGTTGACATTACCATTGAGGTAAAAGGTTGGGAGGCGAAACATTAAGCCCCTATCTTTCTCTGTGTTCGATGAATACTACTTGTTCTAAAAATATGCTTTGAGTGGTAGCAATCATGGAAGACTATATGATAGTTGAGTATGTGGGATTTGCTAAATCAAAGCTCTTACATAGAACCTTCCTGAAAATAAGATGAATTGCAATTGCTTGATGACTGAGAACAGTTTGTTAGTTTTCAAGAAAGTTTATGATCTATACTTTAACATGTGAATAGCTTGTTACTTGATCATGAGAAGCTTTATGATATGAGCTACTGTTATGACATATAATGATGCTAGAAAAGGTGATTGAAATTATCATTGATCAAACTTGTGCACCTACTATCACACTTCATAAATTATTTCTTTTATGATTTACCTACTCGAGGACTAGCAGGAATAAAGCTTGGGGATGCTGATACGTATCCAACGTATCTATAATTTATGAAGTATTCATGCTATTATATTATCCATCTTGGATGTTTAATGGGCTTTACTATGCACTTTTATATTACTTTTTTGACTAACTTATTAACCCAGAGCCCAGTGCCAGTTTCTGTTTTTTCCTTGTTTTTATGTTTTGCAGAAAAGGAAAACCAAATGGAGTCCACTTGACGTGCCAATTTTTGATGATTTTTTCTGGACCAAAAGAAGCCCCCGGAGTAAAAGAGTTGGGCGAGGAGAGTCCCGGGCTGCCCACGAGGGTGGGGGGCGCGCCCACCCCAGGCATGGGCCCTGCCTCGTGGACAACCCGGAGACCCCCTGACGTGTGACCCTCGCCAAAAATCCTATAAATACTGAAACCTCCGAGAACAAAATAGATCGGGAGTTCCGCCCGCAAGCCTCTGTAGCCACCAAAACCAATCGGGACCCTGTTAGGAACCTGCCGGAGGGGGAACCCTCACCGTGGCCATCTTCATCATCCGGCGCTCTCCATGACGAGGACTGAGTAGTTCACCCTCGGGGCTAAGGGTATGTACCAGTAGCTATGTGTTTGATCTCTCTCTCTCGTGTTCTTGAGGTGGTACGATCTTGATGTATCGCGAGCTTTGCTATTATAGTTGGATCTTATAATGTTTCTCCCCCTCTACTCTCTTGTAATGGATTGAGTTTTCCTTTGAAGTTATCTTATCGGATTGAGTCTTTAAGGATTTGAGAATACTTGATGTATGTCTTGCATGTGCTTATCTGTGGTGACAATGGGATATCACATGATTAAGCAGCGTATGTTTTGGTGATCAACTTGCGGGTTCATGACCTTGTGAACTTATGCATAGGGGTTGGCACACGTTTTCGTCTTGACTCTCCGGTACAAACTTCGGGGCACTCTTTGAAGTTCTTTGTGTTGGTTTGAATAGATGAATCTGAGATTGTGTGATGCATACCGTATAGTCATGCCCGCGGATACTTGAGGTGACATTGGAGTATCTAGGTGACATTAGGGTTTTGGTTGATTTGTATCTTAAGGTGTTATTCTAGTATGAACTCAATGATAGATCAAACGGAAAGAATAGCTTCGTGTTATTTTACTACGGACTCTTGAATAGATCAATTAGAAAGGATAACTTTGAGGTGGTTTCGTACCCTACAATAATCTCTTCGTTTGTTCTTCGCTATTATTGTCTTTGGAGTGACTCTTTGTTGCATGTTGAGGGATAGTTATATGATCCAGTTATGTTATTATTGTTGAGAGAACTTGCACTAGTGGAAGTATGTACCCTAGGCCTTGATTCCTATCATTGCAATACCGTTTGTGCTGAGTTTTATCATTAGTTACCTTGCTGTTTTTATATTTTCAGATTACAAAAACCTATATCTACCATCCATATTGCACCTGTATCACCATATCTTCGCCGAACTAGTGCACCTATACAATTTACCATTGTATTGGGTGTGTTGGGGATTCAAGAGACTATTTGTTATTTGGTTGTAGGGTTGTTTGAGAGAGACCATCTTCATCCTAAGCCTCCCAAGGATTGATAAACCTTAGGTCATCCACTTGAGGGAAATTTGCTCCTGTCCTACAAACCTCTGCACTTGGAGGCCCAACAACGTCTACAAGAAGAAGGTTGTGTAGAAGACATCAGATCATTTTTGGAACAAATGCAATCGAGGAGACTTGGAGTGGACGTCAAGGAAGCAACGAGGCAGCCACGACGTAGGGAGGCGCGCCCAGGGGGGTAGGCGCACCCCCTCCCTCGTGGGCCCCTTGTAGCTCCACCGACCTACTTCTTTCGCCTATATATATACTCTTATACCCTGAAAACATCCAGGGGAGCCACGAAACCAGTTTTCCACCGCCGCAACCTTCTGTACCCGTGAGATCCCATCTTGGGCCTTTTCCGGCGCTCCGCCGGAAGGGGAATCGATCACGGAGGGCCTCTACATCAACACCATAGCCTCTCCGATGATGTGTGAGTAGTTTACCACAAACCTTCGGGTCCATAGTTATTAGCTAGATGGCTTCTTCTCTCTCTTTGATCTCAATACAAAGTTCTCCTCGATGTTCTTGGAGATCTATTCGATGTAATACTTTTTGCGGTGTGTTTGCCGAGATCCGATGAATTGTGGGTTTATGATCAAGTTTATCTATGAACAATATTTGATTCTTCTATGAATTCTTATATGCATGATTTGATATCTTTGGAAGTCTCTTCGAATTATCGGTTTAGTTTGGCCTACTAGATTTATCTTTCTTGAAATGGGAGAAGTGCTTAGCTTTGGGTTCAATCTTGCGGTGTCCTTTCCCAGTGACAGTAGGGGCAACAAGGCACGTATGTATTGTTGCCATCGAGGATAAAAAGATGGGGTTTATATCATATTGCTTGAGTTTATCCCTCTACATCATGTCATCTTGCCTAATGCGTTACTCTGCTCTTATGAACTTAATACTCTAGATGCATGCTGGATAGCGGTCGATGTGTGGAGTAATACTAGTAGATGCAGAATCGTTTCGGTCTACTTGATACGGACGTGATGCCTATATACATGATCATGCGTAGATATTCTCATAACTATGCGCTTTTCTATCAACTAGCAAAGTGGCCCGCTCGATGCGCGGGCTAGAATTTTATAAAGTTCAATAATGAGAACATATTGTTTGATTTATCTAAAGAAAAGTTGGAACCAATTTGATCACATTTTGAAATATATGTCTTTTGTGAACATAATTTATTCTTAGTATGTTTGATTTTCAATTGATATAAAAATATATGTGTTCTCCCTTTATCAATAACCTGCTAATTATGCATGTCATACTGAACTTTTTATGATCAATTAAACTACGCAACGTTGTTTAAATATTATTTATTCCATTTCTCGGATATTTTTATCATGTTACTTTATATATATTTTTTCTTGTTTTCGGGCTATGCCTAATCCATGCATTTATCTTTCCAATACAAATTTTTAGATATTTAATATTTTTGAACTCCACTAAATAATATTTATTTACAAGATCAGGTGACATATATGGTGTAGGAAAATAGTTTTTTATTAACGCGTGGAGTTTACATATAGAGGAAAATTATTAGGGATGCTTACTCCAAGATGCAATGGCATGGTTACAATGTCGTACACATTTTATCAATTAACAAAAAATTGGTATGTGTTTACATCTATATATCTTTTCAATCTAGAAGTATATGTGAAATTTTGTTTAATATGACGAGGATCCACATTAAACATCACTTAAGTAATATTATATATCTGGAAGAACATTCCTAGGTTACATGGAAAAAATACATATAGTGAGTAACTGCAATCTAATTTACATGGATATAATGTATAAGACAAGATTTGTAAATCAATTCAAACATTAAGTGTATTTTGGAATCATCAAACTCGATTTCGGTATTTAGAGGTAAACTTTTGAACAAAACATAGCATTGTCTTTCGGTTGAGAAGAACATCCCGTGATAATAGAAGAACGTGACTCACCGCAAACAAATAATTCACTGGTCATAAGGAATATAAGAAAAATAATAGTTGTAACTTCTTGTATATCTCCCACTATCCTAATCTTGAAGTAGCTAAAATGGTTTTCCTTCTAACTTGAACACATGTTCTGTTATATTTCTATCAATTAAAAATTATATTAATAAAGACAAATATAAATCATATCTTTGTAAAATATAATGTGGATTAGGAGTAGCTCACGTTTTCTAAATTGTCATCCTCAACAATATAATTATTACACCTATCCTTAATGCATACACTAGTAGAAAAACACCTATTAGTCCCGGTTCGTAAGGGCCTTTAGTCCCGGTTCATGAACCGACTAATGGTCGTTACTAATACCTCCCCTTTAGTGCCGGTTCTAACACGAACCAGGACACATGGTCCTCCACGTGGCGGTCTTGGCAAAACCCGAGGCGGGGCCTTTGGTCCCGGTTGGTGGCACCAACCGGGTCCAAAAGGCATCCACGCGTCAGCATTCCAGTGGCTGGGGTTTTTGTTTTTTTGAAAGGGGGGGAGGGCTTGGGGGTTTTGGGGGTTAATTTAGGTGTTTCATATATTGTGTTAGCTAGCTAATTAATAGAGATAAGTGTCCTCTCTTATGTCCGTGGCTTGGTCGACGCTACGTACTATATACATATAGCCCTCGACACGCTAGCTAGTAAGAAAATGAAGGAACCATCGAGTACAGAAGTTAAGTCATGCATCTGAGAGAAATGATCGATCGACCTCTCCTTCTCCGAGAGATTGGTCGAACAACAAGTTTTAAAGTATCATGTACGTCCGACGCTACTGGCTACATACATGTACAATATATAAGATCTCTCAATTACAGTCCCCTAGCATTTGAAATCAACTTCCACATGGTATTCTCCGGCTTTATTGATGACGTGGTCAAGAAAGAATCCCGCCAATTCCTCTTGAATTGCTTTTAATGCGATATGGTTCTAGGAGTTCATTCCGCATCTGCCACGTCTAATTTGAAGAAGGGGTTAATTAATACATATATATGAATGAAACTCAACAGAAATGATGGTGTAATAAAATGAAATTGTGAATATTATTAATTGCTTACGCACTTCATATTGTCTTTGAGAGTAGCCCCGCTTATTTTTCAAAGTCGCGTTGTAGATGAACTACGCTGCGTAGTATCCACAATCATTCCCTTGTTCCTATCACAAGCACTTTCACGAGAAATAGAGGTCAATCAAACTGATAATGAAGCATTATAAATGGCATTGATGAAATTATAGCTATAGAATCAACGGGAGATGCGCACAACTAGCTAGCCATGAGTACTTACTTTGGTATATATATCGCAGCTCCTTGGCGATCCCGAGCTATTGTGGTGAACTGTTTCCAAACCCTGCAAGACAAAGAAAATAAATATTATTACTTGAGATATCAGGAAATGAACAAAAGTTGCCGCTATATGGTGCGATAATGATCGATTGAACTTACTTGCCGAGCATTTCAGTAATGTCCGCATAGGTCTTTGGGATATTTCCGTCTCGAGTCTAAGACGGTTACTAGTCCACGCTCAAGCTTAATCTCCAGAAGAATATAGTGGAACCTGCGCACGCATGCATAACTCATCAATTACATTACTATAACCTTGCTCGAGTAATAAGGGAAACCGAATATGCAAACAATCGGTAACACTCACTTGCCGTTGTAAGGAAAGAGTATGGTATCATTGTTTTGATTTTTGATCAACGATTGTAGCAAGTTGTCCTCGGCCTCTTTGATGTCCTTTTCAACCAGAAATACATCTATGATATTTGTGTTAATGAACCCAGTATCATAGATTTCATTTTTTTTGCACTCGACGATCTTCAATCTGCATAATATATTGAGGATAATTAATTATAAATACATGCAATGAAAGAGCCGAGCTATATATAGAGACTTAATGACAGAAATAGTACTTACAGACAGTAGCAAAAGACTGTTAATTTATCGAGGGCCTTTTGATTGAAGAACGCGAAGAACTCCTCAAATGGAACACACAACAGATCAGTTCCAACGAGGTCGTGCTCCTCTTTAATGTGCAGATACAAACTATTCGTCCCCCAGACTCTCTGCAGGTTTTCATGTACCAAGTATGGAATCTTCGCATCATCGTTGTTAGAGATTTTTCATCTTTGACGAGAGGCTTCCCGTACTAAATATCATGTTCTTCCACCTTCATGTATTCGGGAAGTGCATCGTCGAGCGAGTAATCTTGTAGATTGCCATAACCGCCACCATCCCGGAACATTAGCGGCGTTGTTGCCTCTAGACACATTGGCGGGGCACGATTGGTTTGCTTGTTCGCCGAGCTGGTCAATTTTTTTCGCAGCTGCTCGTTCTTTTGCTCTTTGATGTCCGGCGGTACTTCCCGACCGCTCCGGCTTGGAGATATATACTGTTCGATGTCGCTCATAGTTGGTTCTCGGCGGAGACTTTTCCGGTTTCCTCAGGGCAGCCAGAGTGCGCTTCGCTTTCACCGGATCTACCTTCTCCTCCGGAGGTGGAAGTCTCTTTGCTTTCAACCCTGCAAACCAGTCATCCACTTCGGTCTGCGCGATCTTCGCGTTTTCCTCCTTGGACCTCTCGTAAGGTAACTTCTCTAGAGTCTTCAGAGAAGGACCGAATCTGTATCTCCTCCCGCCTTTGGCTGTCTTGCTAGACGCCCGGCAGAAGCGAGCAGGCGGATGTCTTCTTTGCTTGCTTACGAGGCGGAGGAGAAGGACTACGACTCGCCCGGAGCAGCCGGGCGGCGGCGGGTCTCTTCCGCCCTTGCTGACGAGGCAGAGAAGGAGGAGGCTGGCTGCTCGGGCGCGCCGGCGCGGGCGGAGAAGGATGCGGAGTGCCGCCACGCGCCGGAGAAGGAGGCGGAGTGCCGCCACACGTGCCCTGATCGTCACTCGCCGGAGGAGGAGGCGGAGTGGGCTGACTCGCCGGAGGAGGAGGAGGAGGCGCAGGCGTCCAGTTCGGAAAGGTTGATGAGCTCCTTCCGCCATAGGCATGGAGTCTTCAGAGCAGAACCCTGCCTAGTCTCCCCTTCACCGGTAGGGTGGTCAAGCAGGAGGTCCTCAAATCCCTCCGATATTTCATCAACCATCACCTAAGCATATCCTTACAGAATCGGGTGGCGGTGATAAGTTGTGCGGGTCCACTAGGATAAACTTGGCCAACTGCCGCCTTGACCTTCAAATTCATCCATCGCGCCATAATGTGGCAACTTTGAGACTCCGTGATACCATCCACGGGATAGCTGGCGAGAGACTTCAAGACATGCTCGGCTGAAGCAGCTCGGTGGAAGCCACGCTGCTTCTCCGCTGAGATGGCGGGGTAGCTCCGGGGGAAGCTTCGGCAGGTCGTTTGCTGCAATCTGCTGCTTCTCGTTCCACTTCTCGTTCCTCTAGCCCCATTAGCCTTTCGTGCAGCGCCTGCAGTTGGTCCTGCTCCAGTTTCTTCCTCCTCTCGTGGGTTTTGTAACCCCTAACGTCCGGAAAACCAACCTTCCACGGAATGGAGCCTGGCGTGCCTCGTGTCCGTCCGAGTGCTCGGGATTCCCAAAGGGCCATTGTGAGCTCGTCCTTCTCCACTGTTTGGAAGAGCGTCCCTCGCTGCGCTGCATCGATATAGTGTCGAAGGTTCTTATTTGGTATTTCCAGCTGCTTTCGTCCGTCCACCGGCACTTCCACATTCTGAGGTCCAAGGTTCCGCCAGCCTGAAGAACCAAGTCCGGCAGCGATGCGGCGATACATTGTCTCTGGTTCGATCCCTTTTCAAGCGAGATCATGCTCAGCCTTGGACCACTTAGGCGGGCTTTGAGGTAGCCACGACCCCGTCGCGATGGTGAAGCTTCTTCTTCGCAGCATTTTGCTTGTTTATCGCCGACATCTTCTTACTCTTTTCCGATGTCTTGTGGGCCACAAATGCGGGCGGTGATCTTTGATCTTCTCATATTTGCCGATGAATTCTGGTGTCTTTTCTTTCTCGACAAACTGGTTCAGCTCTTTCCTCCACCTCCTCATTAGGGTTGCCATCTTCTTAAGAGCACAAGACTTGATTAATTGCTCTTTAAGCGGCTTCTCCGGATCCTCCTCTGGCGGTAGGGTGAAATTTGCCTTCAGCTGAGTCCAAAGATCTTCTTTACGCATATCATTGACATAAGACACCTCGTGGTCTTCCTCCTTGAAGGCTTATACAATTGATGGATGCTGATCGGGATCTTGTCCCTAACAAGAACCCCCGACCGAAAGCAGAAAATGCCTTCCATGTCCGGATGGGTTCAATCGGTTCGCCCGTCGGTAGCGATTTCTATGATCTCAAACTTTTCATCCGAGCTCAACTTTTCTTTGGGCCTCGTCTCCTTACCGAAGTTGTGCTCGATCCGGAGGGCTAGAAATTATAAGGAAGAAAGACGAGAGTAATTAATATGTGTACATATACCAAAACAATGGATGCATCAATTAACTAGTCAGCACGGGCTTAACTAATATATATATACCTGGCGCATTACTCGGTTCGGTCACCGGAAGCGATCAAGCCACGGTCTCCTTCTTGTACCTCGATTGTGTCACCGGAGCCATCATGAACATAGTCATCTTATTGTACCGGCATTAATTGGTCGAAGCCATCATGAACATAGCCCTCTTCTTCACCCAGTCCTTGGGACCTTGATTGTCGTTGAAAAATGAAGCAACTTCATCACTTCCTTGTGCGATTATGTGCCCCAACATCGCTTCTGTTTCTTCGTCTCGGGTGTGCTCCATAGTTTATGCAAATATTTACAACATATCAATTATTATTCAAACATGGTACAGATGGATATATATATATATATATATATATATATATATATATATATATATATATATATATATATATTAGTGGCAAACATAGAACTAGCTAGCTAATCACAATAAGGAATCATGTTAGTGGCCTCGGCGCTGCTTCTCTAGGGTTTAGGGTCGCCTCGACACAACACTTCAAGGGTTAATTTGGGTGGCCTCGAGAGAGTTAATTTGTCGGGTAGGGGCGGCGGGAGGGTAGGAGACCAACATCGTTTTCTCTCTAGGGTTTGGGTGTCCTCGAGAGTTTTTGGTCGGCCGAGAGGGCCGAGGGGGTCTTTGCCGTTGTATAAGTTATCACGGTTGAGAGGGGTATATATATCGACCGCCCCTCATGTCGGAAGTTATCTCGAGGGGTTATATCGACAACGACGCGACATACATATACATGGGAAATAATGTTATCGGGGAGGGGGTATCGGTACCCCCCCCCATCGTGTTGAAGTTTCTTCTTTCTCCTCTATTCCTTTCTTCTTCTTCTACTCTTCTTTTTCTTCTTCTCCCTCGAGAAAGGTGTTGGAAATATGCCCTAGGGGCAATAATAAAAGTATTATTATTATATTTCCTTGTTCATGATAATTGTCTTTTATTCTTGCTATAATTGTATTATCCGGAAATCGTAATACACGTGTGAATACATAGACCACAATATATCCCTAGTGAGCCTCTAGTTGACTAGCTCGTTGATCAATGAGATAGTCATGGTTTCACGACTATGGACATTGGATGTCATTGATAATGGGATCACATCATTAGGAGAATGATGTGATGGACAAGACACAATCCTAAGCATAGTACAAGTTCGTGTAGTTCGTTTTGCTAGATCTTTTCCAATGTAAGGTATCTTTTCCTTAGACCATGAGATCGTGTAACTCCTGGATACCGTAGGAGTGCTTTGGGTGTACCAAGCGTCCGCAGCGTAACCGGGTGACTATAAAGGTGCACTACGGTGTATCTCCGAAAGTGTACATTGGGTTGACATGGATCGAGGCGGGATTTGTCACTCCGTATGACGGAGAGGTATCTCTGGGCCCACTCGATAATGCATCATCATAATGAGCTCAAAGTGACCAAGTGTGCAGTCACGGGATCATGCATTACGGTACAAGTAAAGTGACTTGCGGTAACGAGACTGAGCGAGGTATTGGGATGCCGACGATCGAGTCTCGCGCAAGTAACGCATCGCGTTTGACAAAGGGAATTGAATACGGGGTTGCTTAAATCCTCGACATCGTGGTTCATCCGATGAGATCATGGGGAAGCATGTGCGAGTCAACATGGGTATCCAGATCCCGATGTTGGTTATTGACCGGAGAGCCGTCTCGGTCATGTTCGCATCTCCCGAACCCATAGGGTCTACACACTTAAGGTTCGGTGGCCTTTAGGGTTGTATGAATATGAGTATGCAGCAAATCGAAAGTTGTTGAGTCCCGGATGAGATCCCGGACGTCACGAGGAGTTCCGGAATGGTCCGGAGGTAAAGAATTATATACAGGAAGTGCTGTTTTGGCCATCGGGACAACCGGAAGGGTCCCGGGGGTCCACCGGGTGGGGCCACCTATCCCGGAGGGCCCCATGGGCTGAAGTGGGGAGCGAACCAGCCTGGTGGGCTGGTGCGCCCCCCTGAGCCCCTCATGCACCTAGGGTTGGGAACCCTAGGGAGGCGCCCACTTGCCTTGGGGGGCAAGCCTACCTTGGCCGCCGCCCCCCCCTAGGAGATCCCATCTCCTAGGGCCGGCGCCCCCCCAGGGGCCTATATAAAGGGGGGAGGGAGGGCAGCCGGACCCTGCATCTTGGCGCCTCCCTCTCCCCTGCTAGACCTCTCCCTCTCGCTGGCTTCGTGAGAAGCCACTTTCTGCGGCTATTCTGCATCCATCACCACTGCGTCGTCTGCTGGATCTTCATCAACCTCTCCTTCCCCTTGCTTTGGATCAAGGAGGAGACGTCCACGCTGACCAAATGCGTGTGTTGAGCAGCGGAGGTGCCGTCCGCTTCGGGCGCTAGGATCTCCGGTGATTTGGATCACGACGAGTACGACTACCTCAACCCCGTTCTCTTGAACGCTTCCGCTCGCGATCTACAAAGGTATGTAGATGCACTCCGATCACTCGTTGCTAGATGAACTCATGGATGGATCTTGGTGAACGTAGAAATTTTTTATTTTATGCAACGTTCATCAACAGTGGCATCATGAGCTAGGTCTATGCGTAGTTCTCTATTGCACAAGTAGAACACAATTTGTTGTGGGCGTAGATGTTGTCAACTCTCTTGCCGCTACTAGTCTTATCTTGCTTCAGCGGTCTTGTGGGATGAAGCGGCCGGACCGACCTTACACGTGCGCTTACGTGAGACAGGTTCCACCGGTGACATGCACTAGTTGCATAAGGTGGCTAGCGGGTGTCTGTCTCTCCCACTTTAGTTGGGCGGATTCGATGAAAAGGGTCCTTATGAAGGGTAAATAGAAGTTGACAAATCACGTTGTGGCTTTCACGTAGGTAAGAAAACGTTCTTGCTAGAACCCTATTGCAGCAACGTAAAACTTGCAACAACAATTAGAGGACGTCTAACTTGTTTTTGCAGCAAGTGTTTTAGTGATGTGATATGGCCAAAGTTGTGATGAATCATGAATGATATATATATATATGTGATGTATGAGATCATGTTCTTGTAATAGGAATCACGACTTGCATGTCGATGAGTATGACAACGGCGAGAATATAGGAGTTGTCTTTATTTTTTTGTATGACCTGCATGTCATTGAGAAATGCCATGTAAATTACTTTACTTTATTGCTAAACGTGTTAGCCATAGTAGTAGAAGTAATAGTTGGCGAGCAATTTCATGGAGACACGATGATGGAGATCATGATGATGGAGATCATGGTGTCATGCCGGTGACAAGATGATCATGGAGCCCCGAAGATGGAGATCAAAGGAGGTATATGATATTGGCCATATCATGTCACTACTATATAATTGCATGTGATGTTTATTATGTTTATGCATCTTGTTTACTTAGAACGATGGTAGTAAATAAGATGATCCCTTAAAATAATTTCAAGAAAGTGTTCTCCCTAACTGTGCACCGTTGCTAAAGTTAAATGCGTTTCGAAGCACCACGTGATGATCGGGTGTGATAGATCCTTACGTTCACATACAACGGGTGTAAGACAGTTTTACACATGCAAAACACTTAGGTTAACTTGACGAGCCTAGCATGTACAGACATGGCCTCGGAACACAAGAGACCGAAAGGTCGAACATGAGTCGTATGGAAGATACGATCAACATGGAGATGTTCACCGGCGATGACTAGTCCGTCTCACGTGATGATCGGACACGGCCTAGTCGATTCGGATCATGTAACACTTAGATGACTGGAGGGATGTCAAATCTGAGTGGGAGTTCATTAAATAATTTGATTAGATGAACTTTATTATCATGAACAATAGTCTAAAATCTTTGCAAAATGTCGTTTAGATCAAATGGACAACGCTCATGTCACCATGAACTTCAACGCGTTCCTAGAAAACCAAGCTGAAAGATGATGGCAGCAACTATTCGGACTGGAGTCCGGAACCCGAGGATCATCCTCATAGCTGCCAAGAAACAATATGTCCTAGAAGCACCGCTAGGTGATGCACCCATCCGAAGAACCAAGGCGTTATGAGCGGCTTGGGAGTCTCGTCTTGATGATTACTCCCTCGTTCAGTCCGGCATGCTTCTGACTTAGAACCGAGGGCTCCAAAAGCGTTTTGAGCAACACGGAGCATATGAGATGTTCGAGGAGCTGAAACTGGTTTTCAAGCTCATGCCGGGTCGAGAGATATGAAGTCTCCGACAAGTTCTCTGATTGTAAGATGGAGGAAAATAGTTCTGTCGTTGAGCACATACTCAAAATGGTGGGTTGCACAACCGCTTTGTCCCGGCTGGACATTAACCTCCCGGACGAGGCGGTCATTGACAGAATCCTTGATCGCTCCCACCGAGCTACAAGAGCTTTGTGATGAACTACAATATGCGAGGGGATGGTGAAAACTATTCTGAAGTATTTTCAATCTTTGAAGTCGTGAGAGGTAGAAATCAAGAAGGAGCATCAAGTGTTGATGGTCAATAAAACCACTAAGTTCAAGAAGGGCAAGGTTAAGAAGAACTTCAAGAAGGATGGCAAGGATGTTGCACTTTTACAGTAAGCCGGTTGCGAGGAAGAAGCGAACAATGGACCCAAGCCGAGGCCCAGTGTTTTATTGCAAAGGAAAGAATCCTTTGAAGCGGAACTGCCCCAAATACTTAGCGGAACAAGAAGGCCGGCAATACTAAAGGTATATTTGATATACATGTAATTGATGTGTACCTTACGATTACTTTCGTAGTAACTCTTGGGTATTTGATACAGGTGTCGTTGCTCATATATGTAACTCACAGCAGAGCTGCGGAATAAGCGGAGGCTGGCGAAGGGCGAGGTGACGATGCGGCGTCGGGAATGGTTCCAAGGTCGATGTGATGCGCCGTCGACACGCTACCTCTACATTTACCTACGGGATTAGTTTTAAACCTCAATAATTGTTATTTAGTGCCAAGTTTGAGCATGAACATTGTATCAGGATCTCGTTTAATACGAGATGGCTACTCATTTAAATCCGAGAATAATGGTTGTTCTACTTATATGAGAGATATGTTTTATGGTCATGCTCCGATGGTCAATGGTTTATTCTTAATGAATCTCGAACGTGATGTTACACATATTCATAGTGGGAATACCAAAAGATGTAAAGTTGATAACGATAGTCCCACATACTTGTGTAATTGCCGCCTTGGTCACATTGGTGTCAAAGCGCGCCAGAAGAATTTCCATCTTGATGGACTTTTAGAGTCTCGATTATGAATCATTTGACACATGCGAACCATGCCTCATGGGCAAAATGACCAAGACTCCGTTCTCCGGAAGAATGGGCGAGCAACCAACTTATTGGAAATCATACATCTTGATGTATGCGGTCCAATGGCGTTGAGGCTTCATGGAGGATATCGTTATGTTCTCACTCTCACAGATGACTTAAGTAGATATGGGTATGTCTACTTGATGAAACACAAGTCTGAGACCTTTGAAAAGTTCAAGGAATTTCAGAATGAGGTAGAGAATCAACGTGACCGAAAAATAAAGTTCTTACAATCGGATCGTGGAGGAGAATATTTAAGTCCGCAATTTGGCACACACTTAAGGAAATGTGGAATCGTTTTCACAACTCCACGCCGCTGGAGCACCTCGGTAAGCATGATTGTGTCCGAGCGTCGTGTCGCACTCTATTGGATATGGTGCGATCTATGATGTCTCTTCTTGATTTACCGCTATCATTTTGAGGATACGCTCTAGAGGCAGCTACATTAACTTTAAATAGGGCACCATCTAAATCCGTTAAAGGCGACACATTATGAGTTATGGTTTGGGAAGAAACCTAAGCTATCGTTTCTAAAAGTTTGGGGATGCGATGCTTATGTCAAGAAACTTCAACCTGAAAAGCTCGAACCCAAGTCGGAAAAATGCGTCTTCATAGGATACCCTAAGGAAACCATTGGGTATACCTTCTACCTTAGATCCGAAGGCAAGATCTTTGTTCCCAAGAACGGATCCTTTCTAGAAAAAGAGTTTCTCTCAAAAGGAGTAAGTGGGAGGAAAGTAGAACTCGATGAAGTACTACCTCTTGAACCGGAAAGTAGTGCAGCTCGGAAAATGTTCTGTGGTACCTACACCGACCGGAGAGGAAATTAATGATGATGATCAAGGTACTTGGATCAAGTTGCTCTTGAACTTACGTGGGTCCACAAGGACAGGTTCCACACACCAGTGGTATGGCAACCTGTCACGGCAATCATGTTGTTAGACAACGGTGAACCTTGAACTATGAAGAAGCGATGGCGGGCCCAGATTCCAACAAATGGCTTGAAGCCATGCAATCCGAGATAGGATCCATGTATGAAAACAAAGTATGGACTTTGTGAGACTTGCGGATGATCGTGAGCGATAGAAAACAAATGGATCTTTAAGAAGAAGGCGGACGCGGATGGTAATGTTACCATCTATAAAGCTCGACTTGTCGCTAAGAGTTATCGGCAAGTTCAAGGGTTGACTTCGATGAGACTTTCTCTCCCGTGGCGAAAGCTGAAGTCCGTCCGAATCATCTTAGCAATTGCCGCATACTATGATTATGAGATATGGCAAATGGGCGTCAAAGCGGCATTCCTTAATGGCTATCTTAAGGAAGAACTGTATATGATGCAGCGGAAGGTTTTGTCGACCCTAAGAATGCTAACAAGGTATGCAAGCTCCAGCGATCCATTTATGGGCTGGTGCAAGCATCTCGGAGTTGGAACATTCGCTTTGATGATATGATCAAAGCGTTTGGGTTTATCTTGAGACTTATGGAGAAGCCCGCGTTTACAAGAAAGTGAGTGGGAGCTCTGTCGCATTTCTCATATTATATGTAGATGACATACTTTTGATGGGAAATGATATAGAACTTTTGGACAACATTAAGGCCTACTTGAATAAGAGTTTTTCAATGAAGGACCTTGGAGAAGCTGCTTATATATTAGGCATCAAGATCTATAGAGATAGACCGAGACGCCTCATAGGTCTTTGACAAAGCACATACCTTGATAAGATATTGAAGAAGTTCAAAATGGATCAGTCCAAGAAAGAGTTCTTGCCTGTACTACAAGGTGTGAAATTGAGCTCGGCTCAATGTCCGACCACGGCAGAAGATATAGAAGAGATGAGTGTCATCCCCTATGCCTCAGCCATATGGTCTATTATGTATGCCATCTTTGTGTACAGACCTGATGTAAACCTTGCCGTAAGTTTGGTAGGAAGGTACCAAAGCGTAATCCAAGGAACGAGAACAACTGAACAGCGGTCAAGAATATCCTGAAGTACACGAAAAGGACTAAGGACATGTTTCTCATTTATGGAGGTGACGAAGAGCTCGTCAGTAAAGGGTTACGTCGGCGCTAAGCTTCGACCACAGATCTGAATGACTCTAAGTCACAAACCGAATACGTGTGTATGTTGAATGGTGGAAGCGATGAGTTGGTGCAGCTGCAAGCAGAGCGTCGTGGCGGGATCTACATGTGAAGCGGAGTACGTGGCAGCCTCGGAGGCAGCACATGAAGCAATTTGGGTGAAGGAGTTCATCACCGACCTAGGAGTCATACCCAATGCGCCGGGGCTGATCAAACTCTTCTATGACAACAACTTTGGAGCTATTGCACTTGCCAAGGGCCCAGGTTTCACAAGAAGACCAGGCACATCAAGCGTCGCTTCAACTCCATTCGTGAAAATGTTCAAGATGGAGACATAGAAATTTGCAAAATACATACGGATCTGAATGTCGCAGATCCGTTGACTAAACCTCTTTCGCGAGCAAAACATGATCAACACGAGGAACTCTATGGGTGTTCGATTCATCACAATGTAACTAGATTATTGACTCTAGTGCAAGTGGGAGACTGTTGGAAATATGCCCTAGAGGCAATAATAAAAGTATTATTATATTTCCTTGTTCATGATAATTGTCTTTTATTCTTGCTATAATTGTATTATCAGGAAATCGTAATACACGTGTGAATACATAGACCACAATATATCCCTAGTGAGCCTCTAGTTGACTAGCTCGTTGATCAATGATAGTCATGGTTTCTGACTATGGACATTGGATGTCATTGATAATGGGATCACATCATTAGGAGAATGATGTGATGGACAAGACAATCTAAGCATAAGCAAGATCGTGTAGTTCGTTTTGCTAGAGCTTTTCCAATGTCAAGTATCTTTTCCTTAGACCATGAGATCGTGTAACTCCCGGATACCGTAGGAGTGCTTTGGGTGTACCAAAGCGTCACAATGTAACTGGGTGACTATAAAGGTGCACTACTGGTATCTCCGAAAGTGTGCATTGGGTTGACACGGATCGAGGCAGGATTTGTCACTCCGTATGATGGAGAGGTATCTCTGGGCCCACTCGGTAATGCATCATCATAATGAGCTCAAAGTGACCAAGTGTCTGGTCACGGGATCATGCATTACGGTACGAGTAAAGTGACTTGCCGGTAACGTGACTGAACGGGGGAATTAACGTATCGTTTGACAACGGGAATTGAATACGGGGTTGCTTAAATCCTCGACATCGCGGTTCATCCGATGAGATCATCGAGGAGCATGTGGGAGCCAACATGGGTATCCAGATCCCACCGTTGGTTATTGACCGGAGAGCCGTCTCGGTCATGTCTGCATGTCTCCCGAACCCGTAGGGTCTACACATAAGGTTCGGTGGCGCTAGGGTTGTATGAATATGAGTATGCAGCAAACCGAAAGTTGTTGAGTCCGGATGAGATCCGGACGTCACGAGGAGTTAGGAATGGTCGGAGGTAAAGAATTATATCTGAGGAAGTGCTGTTTTGGCCATCGGGAGAGTTTGAAGTCACGGTATTGTCTGGGACCACCGGAAGGTCCGAGGTCCACCAGTGGGGCCACCTATCCCGGAGGGCCCCATGGGCTGAAGTGGGGAGAAGCAGCCTGGTGGTGGTGCACCCCACAGGCCCCCTCATGCGCCTAGGGTTGGGAACCCTAGGGAAGGCGCCCACTTGCCTTGGGGCAAGCCTCCCCATGGCCGGCGCCCCCATAGGAGATCCCATCTCCTAGGGCGGCGCCCCAGGGCCTATAATGGGGGAGGGAGGGCAGCCAGGACCACTGCATCTTGGCGCCTCCTCTCCTGCTACACCTCTCCCTCTCGAGAAGCTGGTGAAGCCCTGCTGCAGTGATCGCTGCATCCATCACCATGCCGTCGTCTGCTTTGGATCTTCATCAACCTCTCCTTCCCCTTGCTGGATCAAGAAGGAGGAGGCGTCACGCTGACCGTCGTGTGTTGAGCGTGGAGGTGCCGTCCGTTCGGCGCGCTAGGATCTCCGGTGATTTGGATCACGGCAGTCGACTCCTCAACCCCGTTCTGCATGGCAGCTTCCGCTCGCGATCTACAAAGGTATGTAGATGCACTCCGATCACTCGTTGCTACATGAACTCATAGATGGATCTTGGTGAACGTAGAAAAATTTTATTTTATGCAACGGTCCTCAACAAAAGGAAAATAAGGAAAAGTAAGAAAAGAGGAAGAAGGAAGAAGAAAAAAAAGAAGAAAAAGAAAGAGGAGAAGAAGAAAGGAATAGAGGAGAAGAAGAAAAATAGAAAATTTCTATTTTTCTTCTTCTCCACTATTCCTTTCTTCTTCTCCTCTTTTCTTCTTATTCATCTTCTTATTTATTTCTCCTCTTCTTCCTCTCCTCTTCTTCTCCTTTCTTCCTCTTCTTATTTTCCTTTTTCCTCTCATTCTTTTAGTATTGCTTGTTTTAAAAAAAATGTTCAAATAGAAAATTTCAAAAAAAAACAAAGGTTTTGCCTAATGCATTGTTCATATGAATATACAAACATTTGCATATTCTACAATAATTAATATCACCAAAAAAATCTATGAACAGAAAAAAAAACCTAACTTTTCTAAAAATCTATCTTTTGCATATATGAAAACATTAATACACATATGAACAAAAAATACATATATGAAGAAAAACATGCTCTGAACAATTTTTTTATACATTTTGAACATCTACATACACATAGCCACATACATATACACATATACATTATATATATATATATATGAACAAAAAAATTAAACTAATAAAAATGAAAAAAAACAGAGCCGGTGCGGCGCGGCGGCTCACAGTGAGGCGGCTAGATGTGATGGCGACGGTGGGGCGGCGAGGCGCCTTGGCCTTGAAGGCGGAGACTGACAGGGCAGGGCTCGAGGCGTGGCAGGCGGGCAGGCGCGGGCTCGGGGAGGCCAGCGACGAGACGGCGCGGGCTCGGGAGGCGACGGCACAGGCGTGGCGGCGGCGACAGCGAGGTGGAGCAACTGGCGGCGTCGAGGAGGATCGGCGTCGTCCGGGGCAATGGCGATGAGATTCGAATTTTTGCAAAGTGTTTGCTTATATAGCAAAGCCATTGGTCCCGGTTAAATGAAACCAACCAAGACTAATGCACCTTTTAGTCCCGGTTGGTGCCACCAACGGGACCAAAGGCCTCTTTTCGGCAGCCCAAAGGCGGGAAGCGGCGGCCTTTGGTACCGGTTGGTGCCACGAACCGGTACCAATGCCCCCCTTTAGTCCGGTTGGTGCCACCAATCGGGACCAAAGGCCTGTCTTTGCCAGCGTCGGGGCCAAAGTTTAGTCCCACCTCGCTAGTTGAGAGGCGGCGCGATGGTTTATAAGCCCCACTGCCGCGCCTCTCGAGCTCCTCTCCGCATGGCTTCGGGCCTACTTGCTATTCTTTGTGCACGATGGGCCTTGTGGGCCTCTGCGAACTGAATCACGGCCCATAGAAGGGTTTCATGTCGTATTCAGGCCGTGGGGGCCCGATGGGAGGCATTTTTTTGTTTTTTGTTATCTTTACTTATCGTTGCTATTTTCTTTTTTCCAGTTTTTTGTTTTGTTTTACGCATTATTTATTTTCTTTTGTTTTTGCTGTATTTTTTAATTCTTTTTTGCTTTTAGTTTTAGGAAAACTATAAACTTTTATTAGTGCCATTACTTTTCAAATTTGAAAACACTTTTTTGTTTTTGTTTTCTTTCTTTCTTTATTTATTTTATTTTGTTTCTACTTACAACAAAATACTTATTGTTATTTTTTGTTTTGATTTCTGCATTATTTATTTTCTTTTTGCTTTTGCTTTATTTTTCAATTCTTTTTGCTTTTAGTTTTAGGAAAATTATAAACTTTACATTAGTGCCATTAGTTTTCAAATTTGAAAACACTTTCTTTGTTTTTTGTTTTCTTTCTTGCTTTATTTATTTTATTTTGTTTCTACTTACAACAAAAACTTATTGTTGCTATTCTTAATTATTACGAGGCGAACCATAAGACATTAAAGCATTTCAAATGAACTCTGAAAAAGTTGAAAGTTGGCATGGTATCATACTCGTCGATTACAAAGTTGGCATGGTATCATCATAATAGTTGCGGAGAAAGTCTTCACTTTTTCTTCGCTTGTGTCATTTGCTTATTATTGCTTAGTAACCATGGATAATATTCATCGTTTATTAGGATCTTTGAGGTCAGCCTTGACTTTGAAGGAGGAATTTCATGAAACTTTTCATAATATTCAGACATGTCTTTCTTGTCCTCCACTCCCACGATGTCCCTTTTTCACAGAAAGAACTATGTGGCGCTTTGGCTCATCGTATGATGTATTCGCTTCCTTATCTTTTATCTTTCTCGATGCGGTAGACATGTCCTTCACATAGATAACCTGTGCCACATCATTGGCTAGAGACGAGCAGTTCGTTAGTGTGCCCAAGATTTTTCAGATCCTTTGTTGTCATTCCGTCTTTGTCGTCTACACATACCCGCCTCCTGACAGATTGACCCATTTGCACTTAAACAAAGGGACCTTAAAATCATGTCCGTAGTCAAGTTCCCATATGTCCACTATGTAACCATAATATGTGTCCTTTCCCCTCTCGGTTGTTGCATCAAAGCGGACACCGCTGTTTTGTTGGTGCTCTTTTGATCTTGATCAATCGTGTAAAATGTATTCCCATTTATCTCGTATCCTTTCCAAATCAATACAGATCAAAAGGTGGTCCCACGGACAACAAGTACAGCTCATCACAAACAGTGTTGTCACCTCGATCGTGCTTCCAACCAACTGCTGAAAGTCCTAATGTGTTCACATGTAATCCGATCGTCGCCTTTGCTCCGGTGTTTGGGCCTTGACTGTTCTTGTGTTCATCGACATACGGGTCACCAAGATAGAGTTACGTAGAAGCTGTGTAGTGTGCTTGAGACCAATAATATCCGTCCCAGCATATTATTGAGTCCCTTCCAAGCGCATACCTTTTCGGTCAGTCTCCCTCATACCGCAATTTAGGGAGACCTATCTTCTTAAGGCAGGAATGAAGTCAACACAAAACCCGATGACATCCTCTGTTTGATGGCCCATGGAGATGCTTCCTTCTGGCCTAAGCGATTCACGGACATATTTCCTTAGGACTCCCATGAACCTCTCAAAGGGGTACATATTGTGTAGAAATCACGGGGCCCCGAATGACAATCTCGTCAACTAGATGAACTAGGGCGTGCGTCATGATATTGAAGAAGGATGGTGGGAACACCAACTCGAAACCGACAAGACATTGCACCACATCACTCCTTAGCCTTGGTATGATTTCTGGATCGATCACCTTCGAGAGATTGCATTGAGGAATGCACATAGCTTCACAATGGCTAATCGGACGTTTTCGGTAGAAGCCCCCTCAATGCAACCGGAAGCGATTAACGTCAAAAATGCGATGCGATAATGAGACTTTAGGTTCTGGAACTTTTTCTGGCATATTTATTATTCCCTTTATATTCGACGAGAAGCGATCGGGACCTTCATCTTGACGAGCATTCAAAGAAGATTTCTTTCTCTTCTTTAAATAACAGCGTGGTAGCGGGACCTTCATATCTTGCTTGGAGGCATGCTCTCTTTTTCGTGCAAGCGTTGCAGGTCCTCCTGTGCCTCGTGTGTATCTTTTGTCTTCCCATACACGCCCAAGAAGCCCTAGCGGGTTCACGCATAAAGGTTCTTCCTCACGTGCATCACGTCGATTGAAGAGCGGACCTCTAGGTCTTTCCAGTAGGGTAGGTCCCAATATATAGATTTCTTCTTCCACATGGATGCGTGATTCTCAGCGTCATTCGGAATAGCTAGTCCGCCGGGACCCTTTCCAAAGATTACGTGTAAATCATTGACCATAGCAAATGCGTGATCACCGATGCGCATGGCGGGCTTCTTCCGGTGATACGCCTCGCTTTTGAAATGCTTGCCTTTCTTTCGACAATGATGGTTGGTCGAAAGAAATCGGCGATGGCCGGTACACATTCTTCCTGCAGCTTGCGGTATATACTATCGGTGTCAAACAGTGCGTGCATGCGTGGTATCCCTTGTTTATGCATCACGAAAGGTTCTTGAGGCGGGCCAATCGTTGATGGTCACGAACAGCAACGCCTTCGGTTAAATTCCTCCTGTTTGTGCTCATCCCACGTCGTACACTATTTCCATTCCACAGCTGTAAAGTTCTTCAACTAATGGCCTTAGGTACACATCAATGTCGTTGCCGGGTTGCTTAGGGCCTTGGATGAGAAGCGGCATCATAATGAACTTCCGCTTCATGCACATCCAAGGAGGAAGGTTATACATACATAGAGTCACGGGCCAGGTGTTGTGATTGCTGCTCTGCTCCCCGAAAGGATTAATGCCATCCGCGCTTAAAGCAAACCATACGTTCCTTGGCTCACTTGCAAACTCATCCCAGTACTTTCTCTCGATTTTTCTCCACTGCGACCCCTCGTGGTGCTCTCAACTTCTCGTCTTTCTTCACGGTCCTCACTCTGCCATCGCATCAACTTGGCATGCTCTCCGTTTACGAGCAGACGTTTCAACCGTGGTATTATAGGAGCATACCACATCACCTTCGCAGAACCCTCTTCACGGGGGCTCGCGTCAACATCACCGGGGTCATCTCGTCGATCTTATACCGTAATGCACCGCATACCGGGCATGCGTTGAGAACCTTATGTACGCATGGTAGAGGATGCAGTCATTAGGGCATGCATGTATCTTCGCACCTCCAATCCTAGAGGGCATACGACCTTCTTTCTTTGCGTATGTAATGTCGGGCAATTCGTTATCCTTTGGAAGCTTCTTCTTCAATATTTTCAGTAGCTTCTCAAATCCTTTGTCGAACGCGACATTCTACGCCTTCCACTTTGTAGCAATTCGATGTATGGTACCGAGCTTTGTGTTGCCATCTTCACAATTGGGGTACAACCCTTTTTGTGGTCCTCTAACATGCGATCGAACTTCAGCTTCTCCTTTTGACTTTTCGCATTCGTCCTTTCATCGACAATGACCCGGCGGAGATTATCATCATCGGGCACATCGTCGGTTCCTCTTGATCTTCAGCAGCCGCCGATTCTGCAAGATCATCGTGCACATCGTCTGGTTCCTCTTGATGTTCAGTAGCATCACCGTATTCAGGGGGCACATAGTTGTCATCATACTCTCCTTCTTCGCCGTCTTCCATCATAACCCCTATTTCGCCGTGCCTCGTCCAAACATCATAGTGTGGCATGAAACCCTTGTAAAGCAGGTGGGTGTTGAGGATTTTCCGGTCAGAGTAAGACTTCGTATTCCCACATATAGGGCATGGACAACACATAAAACCATTCTGCTTGTTTGCCTCAGCCACTTGAGAAAATCATGCACGCCCTTAATGTACTTTCGGAGGTGTGTCTTGAACCGTACATCCATTGCCGGTTCATCTGCGTGCATTATATATAATTAAGTGTGTCAAAAATCATTACAGAACATCATGAATAGATAATTAAGTGACCAAATTAATAGAAGTTCATCATCACATTAAAACTAAAGTACATACATAGTTCTCATATAACAACATAAAGCTCTGCAGAGCATCTAAATTATTTAAACCATACGCTCAAACTATGTAAAACATTTCAATGCGAAAACAAATGCGATCATAATCGCAACCAATGTAACAACTGATCCAACGGCATAATGATACCAAGCCTCGGTATGAATGGCATATTTTCTAATCTTTCTAATCTTCAAGCGCATTGCATCCATCTTGATCTTGTGATCATCGGCGACATCCGCAACATGCAACTCCAATATCATCTTCTCCTCCTCAATTTTTCTAATTTTTTCCTTCAACAAATTTAACCTCTCGACAATAGGGTCGGTTGGAATTTCCGGTTCAACAACCTCCTAGATAAATAAAATATATGTCACGTTGGTCGGCATAATTGTCATAAACAATAAATGAACCAGTATTTATGAAAAGATAATATATACCACATCCGAATCATAGAAGCGGGGCGAGGGCCGGCAGGCGGATACCAAAACCATCACACTATATAAGATGCAATAATAAAAGTAAGAAAATTATACAAGTATCTATATAAACATACAAGTAAGAATTTTTTTTTCCTTTCGGAAAGAAGATAAGAACAAGAGGCTCACATGCGGTGGTGCTTGACGAGATCGGCCATGGCGATCGGCAGCGGTGAAGGCGGGAGCGGACGTGACCGACCGCTAAACCTAGACAAATATTAAGGAAAATGGAGCTTGGAGGTCGAGCTTGGAGAGGAGAAAGCTTAAGTAGTGTGGCTCGGGCATTCCATCGAACACCTCGTGTGCATAGGAGGTGAGCTAGAGCACCATAAAGCTCTCCCCTCGCCGGCCACGAAAAACAGAGCACTGGGAGTGCTCTGCTCGCGGGCGAGTGGTATATATAGGCAACTAATTGGTCCCGGTTGGTGACTTGAACCGGGACTAAAGGGCAGCCTTTGGTCCCGGTTCGTCCCACCAACCGGGACCAATGGTGGTGGGCCAGGAGCGAGGCCCATTGGTCCAGGATCGTCCCACCAACCGGGACCTATAGGTCCAGACGAACCGGGACCAATGGCCCACGTGGCCCGGCCGGCCCCCGTGGCTCACGAACCGGGTCCAATGCCCCCATTGGTCCCGGTTCTGGATTGAACCGGGACTAATGGGCTGGCCGGGCCTGGACCATTGCCCCCTTTTCTACTAGTGATAGTTGATTTGTTTTATTGCCGTTGAATGAACTTCTGTTAGAAGTTTTGCCAAAACATGTGAAGATATTTGACTTCGCTTATACAGAAGATATTTTACATGGGCAGTTCATTATTTCAAAGAAGAACAAAAACAACACTATTCTTGAAAAAGTAATTGAGGAACCAAGGTGACTATGTTGTAGCATAAGTTTGATGCGGCATGCCACATTAGATATATTTTTAGTAGTGTACAATCGAGAAAGGAACCATTGTCAACATATTTTACTAACATTAAGTGCTAAATAGGTTATTGATAAGGGAAGGAACTTATAAGTAACTAACATAAACTCCAATTGGGGGTATAGTACCAAACATAAATATACTAAAAGGTATTCATTAATTTAAGTAATTTTAGATTTGCCATCTCTATTCTAAGTTGTAAGTATATAAAATCTTTAGCAAATATACAACATGAGGTTACCATGATGGAGGTGACTGCCATCAGTGCGCACACTGGATTGAGTCCTCCATCTCTGATATTGGTGTCAGTGTTGTCGTTCTATCTATGAGTGATTCAATTATACATTGCCACATTCTGCCATGTATATTCTTATATAGTATAATCAACATTTCAAATATTGTTTTAATAGTCTACTATATGAATCTTATACAAAGAGAAGTCAAGCCTACAAAACATGTATGTACAGACAATTGTATATCTAGCGTATTACCATAGTGAAATAATTCCTTTCACAAATTATTATCTACATTGATTGATCCATTGGTCCCAAGATTTGTATACCCAATAGTCGAGTTTCCCAAGTTCTAAGTGTTGATACATTAAAGTATTATTGTTGTTGATGATGACATAGTACCGCAACAGATATATGGTTGGGTAAACAAACTATGATTTGGGATGCAGGTCACACTAAATATAAATCAGGTGGAATGGAATACACCATAATAAATTGGTTTTAGATCTTCGTCGCCTGCAATCGTAAGTGCATGGATAGTCTATATTTCCCATAATATTAAGTTACCTGATTCGTTGATAATTAAGAGTATTTTGCTTTAGATTGATCGAAGTACCTAAAGATTAGAAAATAAAGCGTACATAATTTGGTTTCACTATTCATGAGTCCACAACACTTACTTATCAACATATACATATCAAATTGTAATTTTGTAAAACCAAAACAATTTTTTAAAATATAGAAGCATGCACACGGTCAATAAATAAAATTAGCATAAAAACATATCCAAGAGATAAACTTGTAGCATGTTTTGGTTGCCTAGATCGTAGCATATCTGACTAAGAACTGCAATAAATAATTACTGAGATTAGAGAGAGATTTTGGTCTAAATCTAGTGGGTAGGACCATTACTACAGGTATTGACTTTGTGTTTTGATCGGGTCAATAATTTATCGGAAACTTTCATCCATCGTATTGTGTCTCAGTTGATGCTGCAAGCAAACCAACACGCCACAACCAAGATGGCTCCATAATTACCGGTTTGCCTTGCAAACATATGTGCCATCATCAATAACTAGATGATGCCCCGCGCGTTGCTGCGGGACTTTATAATAAGCACGTGCTGTAAAACTATAAAGTTGAATCATAGATGTGATCATATATTAGAAACAAATAGAACCGAAGGCACACTGCTGGAGTTTAGTTATGCTAATGGAAAACACTATGACAACTACTTATAAGACTTATTACACCCAAATACTGAAGGATCAGAAAACTATCTATGAGATAATGTAGATGTATGTTTCAGAAAACACTAACGAAATAATATAAATTTTATGGTGTTATCTCTCTGGCATGCCAAGAGCTTGTAGCTTAGTTGTTTCCTTGCCGACAGAGAACATAGTAGATAAAACTGCTACAAACAAATTGCAATTTCTGTCCATTAGTTTGCACCTTTGTATGTTAAAATCTTGATGAAATATTGCAAGCACAAATCAGAAGATGAAACTTTATGATGATCAACAGCTATGCCATGAGTGTCTGGTTATGAGAACTAATCTTGGCGGATTTGGTGTTATCTTTTAAGGTTCTTGGACCTAGGAAAAAAGTTAAATTTGACCTGGAGAAAAGAAAAGCTCAGCTGATTTGGTTGTCGACAATGGGCACTACTATTATAGACATGGAATAACATTAGTGATAGCACATGAGTTGAAACTTCAGAACACAGCGTCTGAGTTGCGAAGAAAATGGTAGGCATCACAACAAACTGTTCCCTGCAAAGCCAACGAAAGTAGGATATAAAGATTAGATATACAATTTGATTGTAAACTACATCAACATATACTGACATATAAATCACAAATCAACACACAGATTGTTCCTATTTTCCCTGTAAATATTTGCAGCTTCATAAGAGAAGAGAGGCAGACAAATAGACCATATTGTAATAGACGTCTGCTCATTCTATATACTCCATAAGATACTATCAGGGCAAACTGTATCTTGCTATGAATTTATGATGCATTCCATGGATCATTTGCTAGGAGCCTGTAAAATAACTTGTCGACAGTGAGACTGTCTAACACATGTGTGACCTGTAATTAAAGTAAGAGGAGGTGGTCAGTGATCAAGTAAAAAAAATATCATGTCGACGTAGATAAAAAAATTCTGCAAAAACATACAGACCAGCAACTTGCTTGGATTGTGATTGAATACCTTGTCGACATAGACTAAAAAAATGCTGAAACTAATGGGAAAAACATAGGACTAAATTCGATACCGAGGCATGTAAAATTTAGGAGCAAAATCTCAAAAGAACCAGATCATACAAAGCTCCTGCATCTCAGATACAATTCTGTAATTGAGCTTTGGATCGGCCAAGACATGAATTTTCCAAGACAACTAACTCATGCGAACCTGTAAAAACTGGATGTGCGAGGTATTAATCAACATACGCTGCCAATAATAGGATGCGGGGAGAACCTGGGACATAGAAGAGGGCATGCGATGCGACGTCCACGGCTGCAGATGTGTCCCGGCCTCCCAGCTAACCCGCGCCGTACCAGCAGGCGATGGATGTAAATAACATATTCATCCGATTTGTGCCACCATCAAGGTCTTTGATTATTGGAAGGCGAAAACTGGCGACTCACCAGCCGATTTGAAGATGCTACAGGAGAAGGGTTCTGCAAGGTCGGATGATGCAGCGCCAACCATCGGGTCAGTGAAGAGCTGAATTTTTATGCGCGGATTCGTAGAAGGCCAAGGGATGGTCTGAAGTAGGAAAGATGCAAACATGATATGGGAGATAAATTATTGGGAAGAGTAACGGAATCACGGGAGAAGATTAGCAGTATGGTCTCATACTCTCGGCTCCTATTAATATACTATTGGTTTCAGTTTCAGAATACAAAGAGGGACTAACAGCTACAGAGATCGGCTCCTATTAACATACTATCGTTGGTTTCAGTTTCAGAATATGAAGAGGAACCAACAACTACAGAGAATAACATCACAAGATGCATTAAGTTGAAAAAGGAAAAAAATGTTGAGGTGGCAGATTTGCTTAGGTGGAAGGCTACATGTTGATTGTATATATAGTAGATGACGTGGCACACCGCTGATGTGGATAGTGTGCATGGTGAAAGAATAGGAAGTAGTGGGAAGCAACTTTTTAAGAATGATAGATTCAATGCCTATGGGGAGCGTAAGTTGTGGTTTCCATTGGTGAGCAATGGACGGACTCCCTGAATAGATGGAGAGATTTGATGAGGGTCGTCCACTGCAAGCTTGCGTGATATAGCAACGTTGACAATGCCCACACGTTAGCTGTCAGCAAGTTCCATGTAGTTGGCATCGATGAAGCGACGTGAAGCAAACAAATTTGAGGTTAGGTCTAGACTCCCGAGTCTAGCCTCGTAGAATTTGCAGTCTATTGTATTTACACAGCCATGAAATTGGTGGCTCATAGTAGGTCCAACGACCGCAAAAACATTGCAGAGGCCGGTCTGCAGGCAGCGCGGAATCCACCCCACCCAACTAGCATTGGGATATGTGTTGTCAGTCGCATTGCAATTTCCAGCAATCCGTATATCACCGTATTTCACTCTTCGCCAACAGTTGAAGGGACAGGTACAAGTTATTAGATGGGCCATCACTCCTTTCCGCAGGTCGCCACTCTTGAGAAAATAGATGATGGTTTGATTAAATCAGGGTGGGAGGGCACCGGAGAATTACTGCATGATCCAGCAGATTAGCACAATAATGATAGCCCACACTGAATATAGTTCTGTTCAATATGAGAGATTAGCAATGTGAAAATGGAGGAACAGTAAGACGCGAATTTTTGTTTGCTTGTTACTATAGTAAATATATGACTTTGGTATGTATTAAGGAGTTGTAGGGCTGAAACAGTTAACAAAAACAATTTAAGGCCCTTAACCATAACTTAACACTAATCGTGGGATTTTAATCATAACGAAAGAGGCAAGCAGACTGCACAGGTTAAAACTAGCAGGTGGAGTAAGCCCGTGGCTGTAACAGTCTAACAGATAGCGGCGTTAATGCGACGTCAGGCAGATTAGAATATTGATACTACTTTGATGCAGTAGCTAATTGCACACTAGTTTGAGGATTAGTTTGTAGAAACAGAGAAATCCACGATGAACGTGTGTTATTAGCACCCGACTGCACAACATTTTTTTAAGAAAAGAAACACATTTAGCTAAATATTTGTTCAAAAAATAGTAGATAATTGCACAATAATTTGAGAATAAGTTTTATGGAAATAGAAATTAGCGATGAGCATGTGTTATTAGCACCGAGCAGTGACATAACATTTTTTAGAGAAATTTCAAGGTGGCCAAAGCAATATAGACCGTTAAATTTTAATTATCTAATGGCTGATATAACTATTACCCCCTCCGACTTTATTTACTCCATAGATTAAATTTGTCTAACGCCAAACCTTATAAACTTTCAACAAGTTTGTACAAAAATATAATAACATGTACACCACCGAATTAACACTATTGTATTCATAACTGAATATATTTTCACATCATGTAGATTTGTTACTATAAATGTTTTCATTTTTGCGTCAACAGTCAAAACTAATATGAAGAGTACATAAAAATGGGGGGAGTACCTCTTAGCAGGTAATATGAGGTAATATACCATTAATGACGGCGTGGGGTTTAGTATGGACATTGTTGTGGTATAGTAAAGAAGAGAAATCATTATAATTTATTCCTTTTCTTTTAGACCAGGAGTATATAAGAAAATAAAATAAATAGAGCTAATTAATTCCATATTTTGTTTCCAACTTTGTTTTTGTAACGTACCTTATCATCATGTCTAACAAATGAAATAACAAGTTTATCATGTTCTGTCATATATATCTATGCTTGTATTATGTTGTTGGTTTGGAGATAAACAAAAGAAAATGCACTGCATTTGTTTCTAGAAAACACCATAAATGAATACTGCTTGATCACACCATAGAAAAAAAAAGTCAAAATACCATCAGAATTTTTCTGTAACAAAGCAACCATGTGTACCAGTGTTATTGCACATCTTTTTGAGGGCCAACACATTTTTGTTAGAGCAGATAATGTATAACGGAGAACATTTTGAATATTTCTCACACAGGAATGAGTCACACGGTCCTAGCATGTGTGTACATTTATTTTTCTTTATTGGCTCTCTTAGAATGATGCGAATATACATACTGATGATTATTACGTTGCAATCTAGATGAATTATAATAATGTCTTCTGTAGTGTGTGTATAATTCATTAGGATCACATGGATATTTATCATATTATACAACATGATAATTACTCATCTTCATATGGTTTTAGACATTAGTTTTGACAAGTATTTGCCATATTACAATTTTTGTGGTCAAATATATCCTTGATGAATGGACAAAGAAAATATTTCTCTTGCCACTTAAGAGGTAAGAGGGACCATCTTAAGAGAGCTCTTTAAAAAAAAATAAGAAGAAGCACACGGTTAGTTAATTGTCTGCTAAAAAGCAATAACTAATTGCACACTAATTTGAAGATTAGTTCGAAAAAAAAGAGAAATGCTCTGACGGTACATATACAAAAAATTGCCGAATAGAAAATTAATACTTTTTGATGTTGCTTTTCGTTGGGCCAGTGCAACAATAATTGCTGCTGCAACTCTACAGACAGGGCAGGCTTATCCTGTGCTATTTCAAAAACCTAGACACATGCCCCGTTCGTTTAACCCGTGCAAGCAGGGCCTGACAATGTGCCGCTTCCATACGGCTGCACTATTCACGCATGTGTATATTAGCCTGTATATCTTGAAAACGCCTGACAAGAATGAATCGCGAAGTCCTTTCCCACGAAGGGGATACCGAGCTACCTGATGCTCGGCCTCTGCAACGCCGCTCTCGTCCAACGGCGGGTATGACATCACTAAAACAGCCTGGCGGTGAAGTGGCTCATCACGTGGCTGATCCTGGTAGCCGTTGAGATCTGTGTGCATCACACACTTTAGCTAGGTTGCATACCTCGACGCTAGTCTCACGAATCGACGATGTTGGCTCCTAACAATTTCATGGCTGTGTAAACACAATAGACTATGTTGTGGCTCCCAGGACGGAAAAGAATGTCAGCACGCCGAGCAGCAAAGCATTGGCGACAGGAGGTATTTGGAATTTTTAATGGTTGCAATTGATGCCTTATTTGCATGGGATTATTGATAAAAGCAGACTTGCCGAAGTACTTAAGCACAGTCCAAGTCCGTCGACGAATATTTTCCTATGCAGGAAAAAGTTGCTGAAAACTTAGGGTAGGCAATTACGCATGCATCTAATCTTTGTTTTATTCCTTTCTTGTGGAGTCAACCCGGCATGCAAGGTCATGGTATATATGGAAGAGGTACACGTGGTCAAGTTGGTTGTCCTTTAAATAAAACTAAAAACAAACCTGCATGCGTGCACAAACGTATGGAAGAGGCACTAAACGTGGCCAAGTTGGTTACCTTTTCATACGTGATTTTTTTTTTCTTTCACGTGAATACATGTGAGGTATATAAATTATGTGTGTTGGTTACCATTTTTTAAGTGAGTTATTTTTTCTTTGACATGCATGCATGTGAGAGATTTCAATTATGTGCACCACATATAGATTTTTTGAACCCACCATATTACATTACGCAGATCAAACGGTTACGGATTAATAAATTAGATGACCCATCAGATCGACGGTTAATATTTTCTAATTAACGTCGAATTTTCTAGCAAATTTCTCTTTTTCTAGTTAACCCGTCAAGCACTTTTTATATATAAATAGATTGCTCGGCAGTAATTTTTTCACCCACCGTAATATATGCTATCATGAGAGAAGCCATTAGTGAAACCTATGGCCCCTGGGTCTACTTTACATCATATAAGTTTCCGACCTATTTTATTCTGCAATCTTTAATTTCCAATCTATACAAAAAAAATACCAAAAATATTTATCTTATTATCTTTATCAGATCTCACTTTTGCAAGTGGCCGTGAAGGGATTGACAACCCCTTTATCGCGTTGGTTACAAAGTTCTTCATTGTTTGTGCAGGTACTAGGCGATTTGCGTGTAGTCTCCTACTGGATTGATATCTTGGTTTTCAAAAACTGAGGGAAATACTTACGCTACTTTACTGCATCACCCTTTCCTCTTTAAGGGAAAACCAACGCATGCTCAAGAGGTAGCAAGAAGCATTTCTGGCGCCGTTGCCGGGGATATCCATGCACAAGTCAAGACATACCAAGTATCCATCACAAACTCTTATCCCTCGCATTACATTATTTGCCATTTGCCTCTCGTTTTCCTCTCCCCCACTTCACCTTTACTGTTTTATTCGCCATCTTCCCGTATGTTTCTTTGTTTGTGTTTCGATGTGCCTTCTATTTGCTTGCATCTTTGATTGCTAAAAATCTATTGATATGTATCCACTTAAAGTGTTCTACTTGGATCATCTTCGATCCTTATGCGCTCATGCTGATACCCCAACTAGCCTAGTTGATGAAAAATCTTTAGATGAGCATGCTCATTTTGTGCGTCACCGTTTGTCTGAAAAAGGGAGACTCTCACTACTAGGAAAAGGCCTACTAGTGGCGCACCAGTTTTGCCTACTAATGGCGCACTACTGGTGCGCCACTAGTACCACGCCACTAGTATTATATACTAATGGCGCACCACAGGTGCGCCATTAGTATACCATTCGGTGCTCCACTGGTATTCCCTCCAGGTGCGCCATTAATAACCTTATAGATGTGCCACTAGTAATAAAGGAAGGTGCGCCACTAATAAGGGCTTAAATGCGCCACTAGAAATGTTTTTGGAAAACAAAAAAAAATCTAAATTTACAGAAAACAACCTATAAGGAAAAATATTTTAAAAACAAAAAATTAAATAAAATCATAATTTTTATTATAGTAAGAATATTACAATGTCTTTATGAGTTTCCAATAAAAGGAAAATTGCAAGGAAATAAAATAAAATCCTAAAACTAATCTTCTAGTAATCTTTTCTTCTTTTTCTTCACTTTATGCCTGCAAAATGTAACAAAATAAACAGAACCACAAACAAACTATTTATAACATGTCAATACTGTCATTTTTTATGCAGAACTAGATATGAGCATATATTTCCAGAATTACATGGTGTGAATATTGTATGAGTAAGATTATAATGGAAATGAATTTTGATAGGAGCCCACTTTCGACGAGTATTTATCTGACAGAGCTAAATAATCAGGGCATTTACCTTTTGATAATATTATTATACTATACTACCAGTATACTACTCCACTTGGATTTTTTAGATGAGCAGATCTGAGATAGACATTTGTTCAACTGGCTATAGGTAGGCTTGAAGAATTCTCATCGGTTCAAGTGGCTACAGGTAGTCGCACAGCTCGAATATAGACTACCAGTACTATTTGTAAAGAAAACAAGAGTAAATCTAAACGTACTATTCAGATCCGATCACATTGAGCTAGAAAGAAAATTCATCAGGAAACAGATGGCCGGTGACTTACTTCCAGACGTTGAGGATCTCGTTGTGCCCGGCGAAGACACTGCGGAGCGCGTCGTGGACGGACTGCTCACAACGATAGCTGCTGCAGATGAACTCGTTGTCCTTCAGGTAGTCCAGCAGCCAGGAATTAAAGATAGGAGGGCTAGAACTGAAAGAACTAACATCTTAGAAAGCAACAGGAGATAAGTCATATATGCAAAATACATATGAAGTGGTCTTCACAAAATTTGTTGAAACATGAACGAAATGTTTTAGCAGTACCAATGATACATGTCAAATTAATTGTTCCTGTCATGACAATGTAAAAGTAGTACTTGCATGCCAATGAAGACTTGCTAGTGTCAGATTCTATGAGGTTCAGGACATGTGTAATTGTGCCAAGTTCACTTGTAATGCCATTATTCATGATCTGAACTTTATCCTCCACAAAATAAAATAACAGTTGATCCATGCGAATGATACTTAATTTTGAAGCTACTGTTAATTTATAAACTGAATATAAAGTGAGTTTATAAATTCAGAAACAAAAAATTCAGTTAGGCTACTGCTAACTGAATTTTGGAGTGTATACTTAACAAAGGATTCATTTGAATGTACAGTCAAATTAAAAAAATATGTTCATGGGGCAGCAGCACTAAGAACTGAAAGAAAAAGGTGCAGAAAAAAGATACTAAAAAACAATATTAAAGTAGGCTAAAAAAATTCAGTAGAAATTATCTTCTCTATGAGGCAGACTGAATTTATTTAGATTTTTATAAGTTCCAAAGTTTTCCATTAGTGGCATATTATATTAAACTGAAGAACCGAATCATCTGAATGAAAGCACGTTAGCATCAAATTAGAGCCGTCAGTTTGCATGCTTACTTATTGTCAAATCCTAAGTCCTAACTGAAGCAGATTCGCTGCAGTTTCAGTAAAGTGTTTTCAGACCAACAATTTCAGTACACAGTTTTTTAGACCAAGTAACTAACAACTTCAGTGAGACAGGCACAGTGCAGTGTGAATTTCAATTGGCTAAATCATATATAGAAATCAGTATCTTCTCTATGAACCTAAAACTGAGACGACTGGACTAATTTTGCACATTTGATTTATGAATTTATTCTTCTTCGACAACCAACTAAACTTCGGATCACCTTCTAAGCATCTGTACATACTACATAGGCTGATTAATCCAACAGCCACAATGCAAATATCGACTATTTCCATTGAACTTCTTCACTTACTCATTATTATCTAATGAATACATTCGTAACTGATGAAGTAGATTGGCTGAAGTTATTATCAAGTCCTAAGTCCTAATTGAAGCCGATCAACTGCACTTTAGTAAAATGTTTTTCAGACTAACAGCTTCAGCGAGACAGGCACAATCTAATGTGAATTTCGATTGGCTAAATCATATAGAAATCAGTATCTTCGATGATAATCTGAAATTGGCATGACTGAACTAATTTGGCACTGCTTTGTACAAGGTTGATGCAGTGAGGCATATTTGTGGAACTAGTTTGAGGGTAGGTCCAACAAGTGTCTGCTGGTGGTGGTTGTGATTATGCACCACCAACGAAAGTGGTGAAGCTGAAGCAAGAATGAGTGGGTGAACAATGTTGGAAATATGCCCTAGAGGCAATAATAAAAGTATTATTATTATATTTCCCTGTTCATGATAATTGTCTTTTATTCATGCTATAATTGTATTATCCGGAAATCGTAATACACGCGTGAATACGTAGACCACAATATGTCCCTAGTGAGCCTCTAGTTGACTAGCTCGTTGATCAACAGATAGTCATGGTTTCCTGACTATGGACATTGGATGTCGTTGATGACGGGATCACATCATTAGGAGAATGATGTGATGGACAAGACCCAATCCTAAGCATAGCACAAGATCGTGTAGTTCGTTTTGCTAGAGCTTTTACAATGTCAAGTATCTCTTCCTTAGACCATGAGATCGTGTAACTCCCGGATACCGTAGGAGTGCTTTGGGTGTACCAAACGTCACAACGTAAATGGGTGAATATAAAGGTGCATTACGGTATCTCCGAAACTGTCATTGGGTTGACACGGATCGAGACTGGGATTTGTCACTCCGTGTATGACGGAGAGGTATCACTTGGCCCACTCGGTAGTGCATCATCGTAATGAGCTCAAAGTGACCAAGTGTTTGGTCACGGGATCATGCATTACGATGCAGTAAAGTGACTTGCGATAACGAGATTGAACGAGGTATTGGGATACCGACGATCGAATCTCGGGCAAGTAAAATACCGATTGACAAAGGGAATTGTATACGGGTTGTTTGAATCCTCGACACCGTGGTTCATCCGATGAGATCATCGAGGAGCATGTGGGAGCCAACATGGGTATCCAGATCCCGGCTGTTGGTTATTGCCCGAGAGCCGTCTCGGTCATGTTCAGATGTCTCCCGAACCCGTAGGGTCTACACACTTAAGGTTCGGTGGCGCTAGGGTTGTATGAATATGAGTATGCAGCAAACCGAATGTTGTTGAGTCCTGGATGAGATCCCGGACGTCACGAGGAGTTCGGAATGGTCCGGAGGTAAAGATTTATATATGGGAAGTCTTATTTTGGTCACCGAAAAGTTTTGGGTATTATCGGTATTGTACCGAGTACCGAAAAGGGGTCCGGGGTCCACCTGAGGTCAACCAGCCCGGGGGCCACATGGGCTGTAGGGGTGCGCCTTGGCCTATATGGGCCAAGGGCACCAGCCCCAAGAGGCCCATGCACCTAGAGATAAAGAAGAGGGGAGAGTCCAAGAGGGAAGGCACCTCCTGAGGTGCCTTGGGAGGATGGACTCCTCCCCCCCTTTGGCCGCACCCTTCCTTGGAGGAAGGGGCAAGGCTGCACCCTCCCCCCTCTCTCTTGCACCTATATAAAGGGAGGGGAGGGAGGGGCAGCCGCACCCATAAGCCTAGGCGCCTCCCTCCTCCCTGCAACACCTCCTCGTCCTCCCGTAGTTGCTTAGAGAAGCCTGTGAGTTCTGCTGCATCCACCACCACGCCGTCGTGCTGCTGGATCATCATCAACCTCTCCTTCCCCTTGCTGGATCAAGAAGGAGGAGACGTCATCCGCTCCGTCTGCGTGTGTTGAACGCTGGAGGTGTTGTCCGTTCGCACTAGGTCATCGGTGATCCCGAATCACGGCGATGCGACTCCATCATCCCGTTCCATTGAGCGCTTCCGCACGCGATCTACAAGTGGTATGTAGATGCAATCACTCTCCCATGACTCGTTGCTAGATGAACTCATAGATGGATCTTGGTGAAACCGTGGGAAAAATTTTAATTTTACGGAGCGTTTCCCCAACAAAGTGGCATCATGAGCTAGGTCTATGCGTAGTTCTCTATTGCACGAGTAGAACACAATTTGTTGTGGGCGTAGATGTTGTCAACTTTCTTGCCGCTACTAGTCTTATCTTGCTTCAGCGGTATTGTGGGATGAAGCAGCCCGGACCGACCTTACATGTACGCTTACGTGAGACTGGTTCCACCGACTGACATGCACTAGTTGCATAAGGTGGCTGGCGGGTGTCTGTCTCTCCCACTTTAGTTGGAGCGGATTCGATGAAAAGGGTCCTTTTGAAGGGTAAATAGAAGTTGAAAAATCACGTTGTGGCTTTCACGTAGGTAAGAAAAGCGTTCTTGCTAGAACCCTATTGCAGCCACGTAAAACTTGCAACAACAATTAGAGGACGTCTAACTTGTTTTTGCAGCAAGTGTTTTGTGATGTGATATGGCCAAAGTTGTGATGAATGATGAATGATATATGTGATGTATGAGATGATGTTCTTGTAATAGGAATCACGACTTGCATGTCGATGAGTATGACAACGGCAGAGCCATAGGAGTTGTCTTAATTATTGTATGACCTGCGTGTCATTGATTCAACGCCATGTAAATTACTTTACTTTATTGCTAAACGCGTTAGCCATAGAAGTAGAAGTAGTCGTTGGCGTGACAACTTCATGAAGACACGATGATGGAGATCATGATGATGGAGATCATGGTGTCATGCGGTGACAAGATGATCATGGAGCCCCGAAGATGGAGATCAAAGGAGCTATATGATATTGGCCATATCATGTCACTACTATATAATTGCATGTGATGTTTATTATGTTTACGCATCTTGTTTACTTAGAACGACGGTAGTAAATAAGATGATCCCTCATAACAATTTCAAGAAAGTGTTCTCCCTAACTGTGCACCGTTGCTAAAGTTCGTCGTTTCGAAGCACCACGTGATGATCGGGTGTGATAGATCCTTACGTTCACATACAATGGGTGTAAGACAGTTTTACACATGCAAAACACTTAGGTTAACTTGACGAGCCTAGCATGTACAGACATGGCCTCGGAACACAAGAGACCGATAGGTCGAACATGAGTCGTATGGAAGATACGATCAACATGGAGATGTTCACCGACGATGACTAGTACCGTCTCACGTGATGATCGGACACGGCCTAGTCGACTCGGATCATGTATCACTTAGATGACTAGAGGGATGTCAAATCTGAGTGGGAGTTCATCAAAAAATTTGATTAGATGAACTTTATTATCATGAACAATAGTCTAAAATCTTTGCAAAATGTCTTGTAGATCAAATGGCCAACGCTCATGTCACCATGAACTTCAACGCGTTCCTAGAAAACCAAGCTGAAAGATGATGGCAGCAACTATTCGAACTGGTGCGGAACTTGAGGATTATCCTCATAGCTGCCAAGAAACAATATGTCCTAGAAGCACCGCTAGGTGATGCACCCATCGAGAGAACCAAGGCGTTATGAGCAGCTTGGCGATGTCGTCTTGATGATTACTCCCTCGTTAAGTGCGGCATGCTTTACAGCTTAGAACCGGGGCTTCAAAAGCGTTTTGAGCGACACGGAGCATATGAGATGTTCGAGGAGCTGAAACTAGTTTTCCAAGCTCATGCCGGTCGAGAGATCTGAAGTCTCCGACAAGTTCTACAGCTTGTAAGATGGAGGAAAATAGTTACATCGGTGAGCACATACTCAAAATGTCAGGTTGCACAACCGCCTGTCCCAGCTGGACATCAACCTCCCGGACGAGGCGGTCATTGACAGAATCCTTCATTCGCTCCCACCGAGCTACAAGAGCTTTGTGATGAACTACAATATGCAGGGGATGGTGAAAACTATTCCTGAAGTATTTTCAATGCTGAAGTCAGCAGAGGTAGAAATCAAGAAAGAGCATCATGTGTTGATGGTCAATAAAACCACTAAGTTCAAGAAGGGCAAGGGAAAGAAGAACTTCAAGAAGGACGGCAAGGATGTTGCCGCACCCGGTAAGCCAGTTGCCGGGAAGAAGTCAAAGAATGGACCCAAGCCTGAGACCGAAAGTGCTTTTATTGCAAAGGGAAGGGTCATCGAAGCGGAACTGCCCCAAATACTTAGCCGACAAGAAGGCCGGCAACACTAAAGGTATATTTGATATACATGTAATTGATGTGTACCTTACCGATTACTGTAGTAACTCACAGGTATTTTATACGGTGCCGTTGCTCATATATGTAACTCACAACAGGAGTTGCGGAATAAACGGAGACTAGCGAAGGGCGGAGGTGACGATGCACGTCGGGAATGGTTCCAAGGTCGATGTGATGGCGTCGCACGCTACCTCTACATTTACCTACGGGATTAGTTTTAAACCTCAATAATTGTTATTTAGTGCCATGTTTGAGCATGAACATTGTATCAGGGTCTCGTTTAATCTGAGATGGCTACTCATTTAAATCCGAGAATAATGGTTGTTCTATTTATATGAGAGAAATGTTTTATGGTCATGCTCCGATGGTCAATGGTTTATTCTTAATGAATCTCGAACGTAATGTTACACATGTTCATAGTGTGAATACCAAAAAAATGTAAAGTTGATAACGATAGTCCCACATACTTGTGGCACTGCCGCCTTGGTCACATTGGTGTCAAGCGCATGAAGAAGCTCCATGCTGATGGACTTTTAGAGTCTCTCGATTATGAATCATTTGACACATGCGAACCATGCTTCATGGGCAAGATGACCAAGACTCCGTTCTCCGGAACAATGGAGCGAGCAACCAACTTATTGGAAATCATACATACCGATGTATGCGGTCCAATGAGTGTTGAGGCTCGCGGAGGATATCGTTATGTTCTCACTCTCACTGATGACTTGAGTTGATATGGGTATGTCTACTTGATGAAACACAAGTCTGAGACCTTTGAAAAGTTCAAAGAATTTCAGAATGAAGTAGAGAATCAACGTGACCGAAAGATAAAATTCTTCTGATCAGATCGTGGAGGAGAATATTTAAGTGATTTAATTTGGTACACACTTAAGGAAATGTGGAATCGTTTCACAACTCACGCCGCTGGAACACCTCAAATAGAACGGTGTGTCCGAGCGTCGTGTCGCACTCTATTGGAGAGGGTGCGATCTATGATGTCTCTTCTTGATTTACCGCTACCATTTTGGGGATACGCTCTAGAGACAGCTATATTCACTTTAAATAGGGCACCGTCTAAATCCGTTGAGACGACACCGTATGAATTATGGTTTGGGAAGAAACCTAAGCTGTCGCTTTCTAAAAGTTTGGGGATGCGATGCTTATGTCAAGAAACTTCAACCTGAAAAGCTCGAACCCAAGTCGGAAAAATGCGTCTTCATAGGATACCCTAAGGAAACCATTGGTTATACCTTCTACCTAAGATCCGAAGGCAAGATCTTTGTTGTCAAGAACGGATCCTTTCTGGAAAAAGAGTTTCTCTCGAAAGGAGTAAGTGGGAGGAAAGTAGAACTCGATGAAGTACTACCTCTTGAACGGAAAGTAGTGCAGCTCAGGAAAATGTTCCTGTGGTGCCTACACCTACTGGAGAGGAAATTAATGATGATGATCAAGGTACTTCGGATCAAGTTGCTACTGAACCCGTGGGTCCACTAGGACACATTCCGCACCAGTGAATGCGGCAACCTGTCTTGGAAATCATGTTGTTAGACAACGGTAAACCTTGAACTATGAAGAAGCGATGGCGGGCCCAGATTCCAACAAATGGCTTGAAGCCATGCAATCCGAGATAGGATCAATGTATGAAAACAAAGTATGGACTTTGTGAGACTTGCCCAATGATCGGGCGACGATAGAAAACAAATGGATCTTTAAGAAGAAGGCGGACGCGGATGGTAATGTTACCATCTATAAAGCTCGACTTGTCGCTAAGGGTTATCGACAAGTTCAAGGGATTGACTACGATGAGACTTTCTCTCCCGTAGGGAAGCTTAGAATCGTCCGAATCATGTTAGCAATTGCCGCATACTATGATTATGAGATATGGCAGATGGACGTCAAAACGGCATTCCTTAACGGTTACCTTAAGGAAGAGCTGTATATGATGCAGCCGGAAGGTTTTGTCGATCCTAAGAATGCTAACAGGGTATGCAAGCTCCAGCGATCCATTTATGGGCTGGTGCAAGCATCTTGGAGTTGGAACATTCGCTTTGATGAGATGATCAAAGCGTTTTGGTTTATGCAGACTTATGGAGAAGCCTGCGTTTACAAGAAAGTGAGTGGGAGCTCTGTAGCATTTCTCATATTATATGTAGATGACATACTTTTGGTGGGAAATGATATAGAACTTTTGGACAGCATTAAGGCCTACTTGAATAAGAGTTTTTCAATGAAGGACCTTGGAGAAGCTGCTTACATATTAGGCATCAAAATCTATAGGGATAGATCGAGACGCCTCATAGGTCTTTTCACAAAGCACATACCTTGATAAGATTTTGAAGAAGTTCAAAATGGATCAGTCCAAGAAAGGGTTCTTGCCTGTTTTGCAAGGTGTGAAATTGAGCTCAGCTCAATGCCCGACCACGGCAAAAGATAAAGAAGAGATGAGTGTCATCCCCTATGCCTCAGCCATAGGATCTATTATGTATGCCATGCTGTGCACCAGACCTGATGTAAACCTTGCCGTAAGTTTGTTAGGTAGGTACCAAAGCAATCCTGGCAAGGAACACTGGACAGCGGTCAAGAATATCCTGAAGTACCTGAAAAGGACAAAGGACATGTTTCTCGTTTATGGAGGTGACGAAGAGCTCGTCGTAAAGGGTTACGTCGACGCTTAGCTTCGACCACGAATCTGAATGACTCTAAGTCACAAACCGGATACGTGTATATGTTGAATGGTGGAAGCGATGGTGCAGCGGCAAGCGGAAGCGTCGTGGCGGGATCTACATGTGAAGCGGAGTACATGGCAGCCTCAGAGGCAGCACATGAAGCAATTTGGGTGAAGGAGTTCATCACCGACCTTGGAGTCATACCCAATGCGTCGGAGCCGATCAAACTCTCCTGTGACAACACTGGAGCTATTGCACTTGCCAAGGAGCCCAGGTTTCACAAGAAGACCAGGCACATCAAGCGTCGCTTCAACTCCATGCGTGAAAATGTTCAAGATGGGGACATAGAAATTTGCAAAGTGCATACGGATCTGAATATCGCAGATCCGTTGACTAATCCTCTTCCATGAGCAAAACATGATCAACACCGAACTCTATGGGTGTTCGATTCATCACAATGTAACTAGATTATTGACTCTAGTGCAAGTGGGAGACTGTTGGAAATATGCCCTAGAGGCAATAATAAAAGTATTATTATTATATTTCCTTGTTCATGATAATTGTCTTTTATTCATGCTATAATTGTATTATCTGTCGGGGATATACCCCGCGGAATGACCCGGCCGGAGTCGTAAACCGGCCGGGACTTGATAAACCGGCGGATGTTAAACCGGCGGACAGTCAAGACAGATGGCTCAGACAGACGGTAAACCGGCTGGCGGTAAACCAGCGAACAATGTTAAACGGCGGACAATGTTAAACCGGCAGACAATGTTAAACCGCGAGACAATGTTAAACGGCAGACAATGTTAAAAGCTGGCAAACAGTGATAAGCTGGGTTGTCGAGGTTATAAAGCAAAAGGCGTTATGAAGCCCAAGATGTTAAGAAGCCCATGGCGATAAGTTAGAATAGTTTAAGTTAAAGTCCGAGTTGGACTCTACATGTAACCCACCTCTTCAGCATATATAAGGAGAGGTAGGGCTCCCCAAAGAGGGACAAGCTACAAGCAAAAAGAAACAATCTTAGGGCTAGACACAAAGAGGAGAGCCGGTTTACGGCGACTCCCTCGTGATTATAATGAGACCTAGCCTCAAACAGCATGTAGGGTTTTTACGGATGATGTTTCCCGGGGCCAAGCTGTCTAAAGCCCTGTCTTGTGTTGCGTCTCTCGATTCCGCTCAACCCCTCTCAAGCTACCACATAGATGCGTTGGCCTCGCGACTAAGTCCTGACACTAAAGACATCTGACGTGTTAATTCCACGACAGTTGGCGCCCACCATGGGGCCGCACACAGTGGTGTTGAGTTCTTGGAGGGAGCTCTTCAGGGATCAAGAAGTTCGCAAGGTGCCAGATGGAAAAGAGCCGGTGAACAGATTGAGACAAAGATTATAGGGTTACATGTTTAGCGTCAGATACACGCGCCGTGATAAACCGCCGACATGAGATAATCTTTGGTGGAGCCGGAATATTCAATGTTTGTGATCAGAATTGTTGGTTTTGAAACTAGCAACATGAGGGTTTGGCGTTTTGTGTGTCGCCGAGGTAACATAATCCGTCGAGTCCGAATATGAGATCAGTTTTTTTTCGCCTACAGTGGCGTGTTGACAAGGCCGAGAGGAGTTTTGCGGTAGCTGTTGTATGCTGTGTCAGACAAATCCGTGTCAATCCGAGCAGGAGCGATCTGTACCGGAGCTGGCAGGATTTTTTAATACATATTTGGTGGCCGGATCAAGAAGCACCCGTCACCAGTTACAACTCAAGTTCCCAGGCAATTGCAGTGGAAAAAATCATGAACCGGAAGTACTCATCCGTTGCGATCCTTTGTTGAGTCGCCGACGCTGACCGTCCTTCGCTGGTGAACCGCCGGCGCGCCTCCGAGCCGTTTCTGCCATCAATCCGTGTGACTGCGGTTTGGCCCACCCCGGGGAGTTTCCTTAAACCGCCGTGGAGGCCCACACCCTCGCTTTGGGCGCCTGCTGCCTCAGCTGTTGTGCCGTAGGCGCACCTCGTAGCCTCGGTGGTAAACCTTGAGCAGAACCGGTAAATTCATGGTCTGAGATCAATTTTCTGGTGCGAGTCATATGTAAATTCATGAGCAGAACCTTGAGCAAGTCATATGTTTCCAAACTGTTCGAGACAGTCAGGGTTTTTCGGACAGCCGTGACCCGTTCTGCTGCAAGACCAGCACCTTTTATAAAAGTGAAGATTATCGCACGCAAAAGTCAAGCCCGATGGAGGTCCCAGCCGGTGTGTGCTTCAGAGATCAAAGTCAACCAAAAATCGCTCTGACCGCGCCGGATCGGTTTACCTTGGTTTCAAGTCGCTGTTTCTACCACGAGTCGCCGTCGCCGTGGCCTCAACATGCCATCGCGCTTTGCCTCGGCTCCCTGCGGTTTTCACCAGACCGTCTGGCCGGCTAAACCGCCGATCTTTGCAAAGTCGCCACGGCGTCGTGGCCATTGCTGCTGAAAGCCGTCTCTTTACAAGCCGTCGGCCGGCGCTCGGCTACAGGCGCGCTCAACCTCAGACGTTTCAAGTCGCCACTAATCCGCCTTTGTCATGATTCGAAGCCTCAGAAGCCGGCCTGTACCATTGCTGAATCGCCGCCCCGGGGAGTTTCCTTAAACCGCCCCGTTTCACCTTTGCCTGATGCATTTGTTTCTCCGCCGGTTCACCATGGATACGAGCCGTCGTCGCCCTTGCTGTGGCAATCACTGCACCTCTTCATCCGTCTTGAACCGCCGGTGCCTCTCCAACCCGTCGCCGGTCCAGCCGCACCTCGCCTCCTCTGGGTTGTCATCATTGACCCGCAGCCGCTGCTCTAATCCGCCGTGCCTGCCGGCGCCCGTGCCCGTGGAATCGGCCGCAGCCGCGCCTCTCCAAACCTGCCGAGATGCACCACGCCGCTGCGAGTCGTGAGTCGCCTGCAGCCCCGAACCGACTCCGAGTCACCCCTGCCTCTGCTGTTGTTCCTCGTCAAATCGCCCTGGCGTCACCGTTGCGGCCATGGATGATGTCCGGGTTACCAGCGCCAAACCGGCCGGTCTCCGCTGCAAACCGCCGCCGCGCCGGGTCCCCGCATCCCGGCTGTCACCTGCATCCCGGCCACTCTTGAGCAGTGACCGAGGCCCTCGCCGCAACAGCAAAAGCAGCGCCGAGGTCACCCCGCTCCGTCACGTCGCGCCCGGCCTATATCGGCTCCGGGTCGCCGCCTCCTGGCTGACTCCCGCACCGGCAGGAATCACCACAGAGTGACTCGCCTTGCACCCGCGGACGAAGCAGAGCTGCCGTGGTCAGGCCGCGTCACTTCCGGTTCACCTCGCCACCTCATCGCAACCTTGAACCGGCCTCGCGCTTTGACTGCGCGCGTTGAGTTGGGTTTCTCTTCTCCACTGTTGAATCGCCAGCCTTGAGCTGCCAAGTCGCCCGACCCGGCCGCCAGGTTACCTTTGACCGGTCTCGCTTCAAGCGCGGCCCCGCACCGAGTCCTCTCTCACACGCCGTAGCTCCCGTTTCACCTACGGACGTCGGCCGCCCCTATGAGTCGCTGTCGGGCCATCGTGCCCGCACGTCCCTCCACTTCTGAACCGCCACAATGCCGGGGTATCTTCTGCCTACGCCGACCGCTACTGCTGTTGTCTTGAAATACCACACATCAACCCGCCGTTGCGGCGTGAGCCACCTCTGCCATGACCTGTATCGCCGGGGATGGAGAAGTTTCATGAGCCGTCGCCTCCGCCTCTGCTGCAGATATCCGAGCCACCCCGTTAAATCGCGAAACGCCTTCGCCAGGTCCGCCATGGCCCGCCGTCGCCGGGTCACCCCTCTTCCATTGCTGGTCTACGACAAGCCGGCCGCAAGCCGCCTGCAGCGTGCTTGGCTTCGCCTCGCTTTGAGCTGCTCCCGCACGCACTTCGCTTGACAAGTGGCTCCATCTCCTTGCGCAAAGACGCCGCTAAGGGTGCAGGCCCTGGTTTCTGCTCCGATGTGCTCCCCTGTTAGCTGAAGGAAAAGACAGGGGGTATTGGCTGAAGAAAAGAGGAAAGCAAAGGGGTCTTGTTACTGTCGTTACCGTGGCATCACTGTGAGCTGGCCATTACTACTGTTCCATGTGAGATAAGGCTACATGTCCACGTGCATCCAACAAAAAATCAGGTGCTATTTTTTCAATGTTTTTCATCACATATATTAATTTATCCGAAAAACAATTACCTTGTCCTGCAATATTTTGATGCAGGATAATTATTCATGACAAAGATATTGTTATACTGTGGATATGGAGCATGCGCCGGCATAATTTTGCACTGGCATTCCTCCGTGCCATAATACTGGACGGATATGTGAGCAAGTCGCCGCCCCCCGCTTCATCAACACAGAGGACTGACTCGTTGTCCGCCCCCGCGGCCGATTCTCCCGCCCGCGCCGACTTACAACGTCGCGGCCGACTCATCTGTCTGTGTCGTCTCTGAAGCTGCGGTCGTCTTTGTCGTCCGTCTATCGCGACCTGGTCTACATCAACTAGCCGGGATTGCGCCTGCGATTGACTCGCTCGTCCACACCGGTTTACAACGCCGTGGACGACTCGGCCGTGATTAATTTCAGCTCTACCATGGTGATCATCAACTCCACGATGAATAACCCCTGACATGATAAATCAGGTGAAATCCATCCAATATATTTTATATTGTATATTGCCTTCTTTAAAAGAGCAATTACTTTGGCCTGCAAAGTTGTCTAATGCAGGACCCTAAACCGCCATATTGGTGCAAATTTAAAGGCCGTCAGAAAATTTCCGGCTTAAAAAGAAGATTCCGGTTTAAAATCCGGTTCAAGGGAAGATATCTCCCACAAAGCTTTGAAGCTCTCAAATCCGGTTCAAAATCCCGGTTCAAGAAGGATTTATCTCTTGCAAAAGTTAAAGGGTGCCAAAGAGGACCTGCTGCCATGATCTTGCGGTTCGAGACATGGGTATCGTGCCTTATTGGCTTATCATATTATTGATCACTTGGGGGCTTGGTCATGTCTGTACCATAGTCACACCTCTTGATCGGCGCCAATGCCACAGTATCACTTGGGGCTTGGTGGTGTCCGAACCAATGCAACACCTTTTGATAGGCGAAAGCCACCGGATCACTTGGGGACATGGTCAAGTCTGAACCAGTCACGCCTCTTGATCGGCCTAAGGCCATAGAGTCACTTGGGGCTTGGTGAACCCGAACCATTGCCACGCCACTTGATCGGCCTAATGCCACGGTTTCAGTTGGGGACCTGGCTGACTTGAACCATAGCTACACCTTATTGGGAGCTTGGTCGTGTCCGACCATGGTAACACCATCTGATCGGCTCAGTAAAGCCTCTTTTTGCAAATGGTTTTATCTTTGCCTTTGCTTCTGTTTTTTGGATAAAATATTTTTTCTGTTGTGTTTTCACCCAACATTATTAAATCCGGTTCAACTGTCAGTTACAGATTGACGGAACACGATTAAATCATAATCCGGAGACTATCAGCCCGGTTTGGTTTCGACTATAAGTCGCCAGTATATATTTGGATTGCGCCATTGGAATCATGCGCTCATAAATCATTGGACTATATTATTCAAATCTTCAAATAGCCAACATGGCTGGATTTTATTATGGTTATCAGTAACCAGTACTATGATTAAAGTTTTCAAAGTCGCTTTAGCGCAATGGCTATTATATTATCAATGGATATGATTTATTTTATAATTGAAGGAATAGTCCCGAGTTGCTGCAAGCTTACGACCCGGCACTTGGGCGCTACATTATTCAAGTTGAGATTACATCAAATATGCAAGTCTCATGTCGCTGCAAGCATGCACCATGACACTTGGGGGCTAATGCAAAGTCATTGTTTGCTCACCTTATTGAAGACCCGACTCATCATATTATAATGAGCCGGCCCTTGGGGGCTACCAATTGCTCCTGTCAACTATTCAAGTATATATAAAGTCCCTGTTCATTATGTGCATAATGACCCGGCCCTTGGGGGCTACACTGGTTGAAGTTTTTATGAGCATCAGGAAATTACAAGTCCCGAGGTTGCTGCAAGCATGACAACCCGACACTTGGGGGCTACATATGTGGAATACTCAATTTCGACTAGTGATTGAGATGAACAACTCGGATTTCTTCAAGCTTGTGACATTCATATTGAAGCAAATCTTAAGTTGTTACTACGTTACCTTCTTAAGAGTTGAGGGCTACAAGTGATAGGCATATAAGAGGTATATTTTCAAAAGCTGATGTTAACAAACGGTTATGATCCGGTGCCATCAATATTTGTAAACTGGCAAAGTTCTACAACCGGCTGAAGATCATATGAGTATTTCAAGAAAGTTATTCTTCACAATATTTCTCTGTGACAAACCAATGTCAGCAAATTGATTATGAAGCTGGCCTATTAAACCGTATTTTCTAGAAGAAGGAAGTGACAAGGACTTAAGGATGATCAGGATCAGTTTAACATGGATAAATCCAAATTAAACTGAGGGGCTAATGTCAGGATATACCCAGCGGAATGACCCGGCCGAGTAAATAAACGGCCGGGACTTGATATACCGGCCGGATGTTAAACCGGCGGACAGTCAAAACAGATGGCTCGAACAGACGGTAAATTTGGCGGTAAACCAAGCAGAACAATGTTAAACCGGCGGACAATGTTAAACGGCGAACAATGTTAAACCGGCGAACAATGTTAAACCCGTGAGACAATGTTAAACCGGCAAACAGTGATAATCGGGTTGTCGAAGTTATGAAGCCAAGGCGTTATGAAGCCCAAGATGTTAAGAAGCCCATGGCGATAAGTTAGAATAGTTTAAGTTAAAGTCCGAGTTGGACTCTACATGTAACCCGCCTCTTGACATATATAAGGAGAGGTAGGGCTCCCCCAAGAGGGACAAGCTACAAGCAAAAAGAAACAATCTTAGGGCTAGACACAAAGAGGAGAGCCAGTTCTGGCGACTCCCTCGTGATGATAATGAGACCTAGCCTCAAACAGCGACATGTAGGGTTTTACCGGATGATGTTTCCGGGGCCCAAGCTGTCTAAATCCCTGTCTTGTGTGTTCGTCTCGATTCCGCTCAACCCCTCTCAAGCTACCACATAGATGCGTTGGCCTCGCGACTAAGTCCTGACACTAAAGACATCTGACGTGTTAATTCCACGACATTATCCGTAAATCGTAATACACGCGTGAATACGTAGACCACAATATGTCCCTAGTGAGCCTCTAGTTGACTAGCTCGTTGATCAACAGATAGTCATGGTTTCCTGACTATGGACATTGGATGTCGTTGATGACGGGATCACATCATTAGGAGAATGATGTGATGGACAAGAACTCAATCCTAAGCATAGCACAAGATCGTGTAGTTCGTTTTGCTAGAGCTTTTACAATGTCAAGTATCTCTTCCTTAGACCATGAGATCGTGTAACTCCCGGATACCGTAGGAGTGCTTTGGGTGTACCAAGCGTCACAACGTAACGGGTGACTATAAAGGTGCATTACAGGTATCTCCGAAAGTGTCTCATTGGGTTGACACGGATCGAGACTAGGATTTGTCACTCCGTGTATGACGGAGAGGTATCACTTGGGCCCACTCGGTAGTGCATCATCATAATGAGCTCAAAGTGACCAAGTGTTTGGTCACGGGATCATGCATTACGGTATGCGAGTAAAGTGACTTGCGGTAGCGAGATTGAACGAGGTATTGGGATACCGATGATCGAATCTCGGGCAAGTAAAATACCGATTGACAAAGGGAATTGTATGCGGGGTTGTTTGAATCCTCGACATCGTGGTTCATCCGATTAGATCATCGAGGAGCATGTGGGAGCCAACATGGGTATCCAGATCCCGCTGTTGGTTATTGCCCGAGAGCCGTCTCGGTCATGTCTGCATGTCTCCCGAACCCGTAGGGTCTACACAATTAAGGTTCGGTGACGCTAGGGTTGTATGAATATGAGTATGCAGCAAACCGAATGTTGTTCGGAGTCCCGGATGAGATCCCGGACGTCACGAGGAGTTCCGGAATGGTCCGGATAAAGATTTATATATGGGAAGTCTTATTTTGGTCACCGGAAAAGTTTGGGGATTTATCGGTATTGTCCCGGGAGTACCGAAAGGGGTCCGGGGTCCACCAGTCCACCAGCCCGGGGGCCACATGGGCTGTAGGGGTGCGCCTTGGCCTATATGGGCCAAGGGCACCAGCCCCAAGAGGCCCATGCACCTAGAGATAAAGAAGAGGGAGAGTCCAAGAGGGAAGGCACCTCCGAGGTGCCTTGGGAGGATGGAATCCTCCCCCCTTGGCCGCACCCCTTCCTTGGAGGAAGGGCAAGGCTGCGCCTCCCCTCTCTCTTGCACCTATATAAAGGGAGGGGAGGGAGGGGCAGCCGCACCCATAAGCCTAGGCGCCTCCCTCCTTCCTGCAACACCTCCTCCTCCTCCCGTAGTTGCTTAGCAAAGCCCTGCCGGAGTTCTGCTGCATCCACCACCACTGTTGTCGTCTTGCTGGATCATCATCAACCTCGCCTTTCCCCTTGCTGGATCAAGAAGGAGGAGGCGTCATCCGCTCCGTCGTGTGTTGAGCGGAGGTGCTGTCCATTCGGCACTAGGTCATCGGTGATCTGAATCACGGCGATGCGACTCCATATCCCGTTCCATTGAACAGCTTCCGTCTGTGATCTACAAGTGGTATGTAGATGCAATCACTCTCCCATGACTTCGTTGCTAGATGAACTCATAGATGGATCTTGGTGAAACCGTAGGAAAAATTTTAATTTTCTGCAACGTTCCCCAACAAACAAAACTTGTTCATTAGTACACCTCATACAATATAAACTGAAGATAGAAAAGGGATTGCTTTATGTTGCTGCTGCTATTGCAGTTCATGTGGCCTGGCTGTATAGTTGCGGACGGAAGGAATCCTTCCTTGTCGGATCCCCATCGCTGGGGAGGCTCCTCTGGCGGGCCTGGCCGTGTGAGACCAATCTACATGGTCAGTGTCGGAGCAGCTTCTTCATGGCCCGCCCCCTTCCTTCAACTGCATCACCTGCACACAACCACACGCCGCATTTAATGCATCGGATCAGGGAAGAAGAAGAAGAAGCAGCAGCGGAGGAGGAAGAAGAAGACAAGGCACTCACGCGTCGTCGGATGCTACTCAGATTTGGAGGGATCCCGTCTTGCTGCGGATTTAGGTTGGGCCTTGGCGAGAGAGGTGGAAGGAGGCGTGCTTCGTGGTGGAGAAGGTGGCGTTCCTCTACTGGTTGCAGCCCGACCACGGCTATGGCCGTGGCGGCTGGATCTGAGGACTTGGGGTGGCGGGAGCTCCTCCTCCCGCAGCTGGCCGGCCTCCACACCGAACAACGCCCTCGCCAGAGGACGTGGTCACCAGCTCTCCTCTGGATGCGGTGAGGAGGGTTGGGGAAGGAGCTCACCACGGCTCCATGCCCTGGATCTAGTGTGAGGTAGGGGGAAGGGGGCTCACCGTGGTCGGGAGGGAGAGGAAGAGGCGGGCGGCAGGGCTTCCCGATCTAAATCAAGTCGAGGGAGGTGGGTGGGTGTGTCGAGGAAGGTGAGGGGAGAGAACGTGGCGAGAGGGAGGGATAAGGGTGATAGCAATGGCGCCTTTGGTAGGGTGCGCCATACGTATAGATAGCAATGGCGCATCTCTTACTGGTGCGCCATTACTAGTTAAAACTAGTAATGGCGCACTATCCCCTGATGCGCCATTAGTATTTTCGAAAAAAAAATTTTTACTAGTGGCGCATCGTGGATGTGGTGCGCCATTAGTATTTGGATACTAATGGCGCACCAACACATGGTGCGCCATTAGTATATAGTAGTGGCGCACCACATGTGTGGTGCGCCATTAGTGTCCATATTATCTATAGCCCTTTTCCAAGTAGTGTCTTATGGGATCAAATAAACAGATTGTTGTGTTATGCTTGGAATCTTTGTGAATTTTACGATTTTACTTGTTGCTCTAAGAATCCTAAAAAACACATCCCCTACTTATGTGAGTTTAATGATAATGAAATCTTATCTTCTTAGGCAAAGGGTGTTTATAGTTACTACGACATCGAACAAATTGAAGAATTTGTTGGTTTTAAGGGTGCTTATGAAGTTGCTTCTTTGATTGAAAAGTTTGATACTACTCTCTACGAATCTGAAAATTTTGACATACTTAAATATTGCCATGAAAACTATGCTCATAATGTCTATGTCAAAGAATTTATTGAGAGAATGACCGTTGCTTTGGAAGAAAATAATATGCATGAATCTATAGATAATTATGATTCCGATGATTTGATTGAAATATCCCTTGATGAACATGATACTTGCTATTCTTGTGGGCATGATGCCAATATTTATGAAGATGAATTTGCTATAGTTCCTTATGTTAAACATGAGATTGTTGCTATTGCACCCATACTTGATAGTTCCTTCGATGAAAAGCATGATTGCAATAATGTTATTATAAGTTCTCTTAATGACAATTGTGTTAATGATATGCAAAACCTCAAGCTTGGGGATGCTAGTTTTGCTATGTCTACTACTTGTTGCAATGATCATGTTTGGGTGATTCTTCTTATGATCTGGAAAATTTATTTAAGCCCCATGATGAATATGAGATTGATAATAGTGTTTGCAATAATATTGAAAATGGGTTTGGAAGAGTGTCAACTTTAGATCCCACATATTTGGAGAATGTTCAATCATATGAATTTTTTGATAAAAGTGGGTTTGGAGAGGTCATGACTTTAATTAATGATAATCCCACTATTTTGGAAGAGTGTCAACTTCGCATGCATGTGGATCGTGTTGAAAATATTTTATGTGATAGCTATTTTGTTGAATTTGCTTATGATCCCACATGTAATTATTATGAGAGAGGAAAATATCACTACTAGGGAAAACCCTAGCAGTAGCGCGGGTATAATGCCTATCAGTAGCGCGGGGAACCGCGCTACTAGTAAGGTGCTACAGCTAAAGGTTAGCAGTAACGTTTGTTAACACACGCTACTGCTACGTCGACTTAGTAGTAGAGCTTTCATCAAGGAGCGCTACTGGTAACTACTAGTACCGCTTCTCGCAGCCCACGCTACTACTATTATTCCGTATTTTACTTTTATTTCATGCTGTATTCATACACCTTTATACAAGTTTTCATACAGCAGCAATTTAGAGATTGTTTGTACATCATAATGAGTTATCACATCACAGGGTGAACGAACCGTGCACTAGTTTCAAATGGATTGACATCCACTTGAAACTAATCCGCGGTTCTTTCACCCAATAATATAATAAATATCATCATCATCATATCATTAACAACTTATCATCATAATACATCATTGTCATATAACACCTCCTCATGATCATTGTTTCCATCAATGAGACATCACATAGCAAGTTTGTCACTAGTCATAATCACAACTACTCCTCATCATCAACTCTAACACATTGTACCACATAATAAACATATTGTACCTCATACGACCTACTACATTCTCTTAGGACCTACTACATTCTCTTAGGACCTACTATATTCTCTAAGGTAAAATAGCATAAAACAAGATAGCCCCTGACTCTCCATTATGGAGAATGGAGATTATCCTGTCTCCAATTCTAACCTGTCACTTAATGTTACTTCCAAGAACCTCCTTACGACTTTCCAAACATTTTTTACATTCTTTGATTAGCATGTGTTCACCGGTTTTAGATATCCGATATGCACAGGTGAGACTCGTAGGATGACTTGGCTGTATGTTCAAAACATCTAGGCGACCATTCTGATACATCAGATGAGGCACACAATCCATTGGGATTTTCTGTTGAAAAACATAGTAATAACTTCGTAGTTAGCAATGATGCACTAGTTTTAGCAGTATGCAAAAGATGCATGGATGTCGTAATAGTAAAAAATCTTACCAGGGTATCTCCATAGAAGTTACAGTGGTTCAACACGTGCACTAGTGTCACATATTCACCATAATTTGGAGGAGTTCGATAATAGGTATTGTAATTGTCAAGATTAGTACAAAATGCGATCAGATGATTTTTCTCCTTATAAGTTAATTCGCAGCCATCGGTGTAGTGGGTTTTGTCTACCATCTTCCGCACATTGTTTGAAGAATGAAAATAAGCTGTCAACGGAAATAAGCTATCAACTATTTTGAAATAAACAATATAAATTAGTTAATAACTATGTTTGAGAAACTCACATAGTGGTAGAATCGGAATCGTATCAACAAGGACCCAAATGTCCATATTGTCTTGCTCGATGTGAGGATCACCAAGATCCATGGTGAAAATCATATCCTCATAGAAACCATACATCTTGCAAAGTGCTTCCCAATTTTGGCAACAAAAATGGGTTACTCTCTGAGAATTGTACAGATTTACTTCAAAATACATATCATGATGGGTCCTTAGGTGAATTTTCTTCGTTTGAAAATTTTCATGGTCTTCAAAACCCATCCTCTCCTAGACATAGCGTCTTGCATGGCATGGGATAAGCTAATCGAATTGTAAAAGATGAAAATTAGACGTTGAAATACTTGAAGTCGTGCTTAATTACAAAAAAAACACTTGTCGTCGTTGCGTACCGTTTCAACATCGAAGGTCTCCTCGAGCTTAATGCTGAAGCGCCGATCTTCGTCCAGGTGAGGCATGTCGCATAGACCTCGATCGTCGTGGCACCAGCTGCACTCCCTCGGAGACTTTCATCGTCCGAGTACGACATTTCCTACGTTCATAATTCAAAGATTAAACTTGTACAATTAAATATATGTACTAAAAAACCTAAAGTAGATCATTATTATTTATCACGGGTTGACTCCTCCTTCCCCTAGTGCATAACAAAGGTCTACAGAAGGAGAAGAAGGAGAAACGACCCCCACCACAACAGTCGGGATTCTTCATCCTCTCATATATGGTGGAGCCTCGACAGACTTAAAGTCAACCCGAAATGTCGTTTAATTATTTTTAGAGAAAATCCAGGGCACTCGGTATTTCCTACATATTCTAGCACAAGTCATGCCAGAATTCATGGAAAAATCCGGCATGACATTTGCTAAAAAAGGACATATCGAGCGCCTGAAATTTGCCGGAACGGAAATTAATCAACACTCCGGCAAAACATAGGCCACTCGGAGGTGTAACCTGAACATGACCGGCCACTTGGGCAACCACATATCCTATTTGAGCAACACAAGATATACATGTTTTTATCTACATCATATCTTATAGGACTCATATTGACATGGAGATTTGGCTGGTCTCACCTCGAGGTCAGAGGGGGTCGGTGGACCCAGACGACGCAAGGGATCATGGAGGGGCTCCTTGATTTCTGCAAAAACAAAAACCCTATAAGTTATCACTAATACATCCTTAATAGTATCATACATATAACATCACAAATACAACTAAAACCCCAGAGAACGACGGGTATCGACGACGAGGATGCATGATAGGCATCGTCAACGTCGATGCGGGAATAATTGATTAAACTAAAAAATAACAACAAATGTGACATGTTCAACTAGTTTTATTAATTCAACTAGTTCTTACTAAATATAAACTTACTATAGATAGAAATAAACTAGTTCTTTCTAAAAATAAACTAGTTCAACTAGTTATAGTAATTTTCTTACTAAAAATACATTAGTTATATAATTCAACTAGTTCTTACTAAAATTAAACTAGTTCAACTAGTTTATTAATTTACTTACTAATTATTTTAAACACTTACTAAAAACAATAAAAAAAACTACATTATACAATTGTATACAACTACCGTGAAAACAGAAAAAAAAAGATGCAGGGAGGAGGGGAAGGGAGGAGGAAGGAGAGAGGAGGAGGGGGAGGAGGCCGGTGGGAGTGGAGGAGGGAGGGGGCGGCCGGAGGAGGAGGGAGGTGGGGTGGAGGGGAGGCGGAGGAGGAGGAGGGAGGCGGGGATGGAGGGGAGGGCGGCGGAGGAGGAGGAGGGAGGGGCGGCCGGGGGAGGAGGAGGAAGAGGGGGAGTGGGAGGAGCGCGGCCAGAGGAGAAGGGGGGAGGAGGGAGGAGGGAGTACCTCGGCGAGGAGCAGCGCGGCGGTGGCGGACGACGTGCGGGTTCGGTGCGGGCAAGAGCGAGTGAGAGAGAGTGAGTGTTGAGAGGGTGAATGGCTCCAGGTTAAGGTAAGTAAGTAGTAGCGCATTTTGAGAAACGCTGCCATCTGCCTGGCCATAGCGATGGCGGCTGACGTGACACACGCTTCGCTAAGTGGGGCTACCATCGGCGCCTACAAATACTATAACAGCAAATGGTTTGGCTGTAACGCGCTACTGCTAAAGAAGTAGTAGTAGCGCGGTCTATTTAAAAACGCTACTACTAATTAGTAGTAGCGCCCTATTTTGTCCAGCGCTACTGCTAAGATGCTGTGTATAAGGTTTTCCCTAGTAGTGTATGATTGTAGAAACTTTCATGTTACTAAATTACCTCTCGTTATGTTGAGATTGCTATTGTTTCTTTCCGCTTCTTTGCATATGCTAGTTTTTGCTTGCTATGATAATTTGCTTGCCTATAAGATGCCTACGCAGACGAGGTATGTTACACTTAGATGTGTTTGTCACGTGTTTCATGATGCTCTCTTTGTTCTTTAATTCTCGTCTTTGATGTGAGCATCATTAAAATTATCAATGCCTAGCTAGGGGCGTTAAATGATAGCGCTTGTTGGGAGGCAACCCAATTTTATTTTTGTTCCTTGCTTTTTGTTCCTGTTTAGTAATAAATAATTAATCTAGCCTCTGGTTAGATTTGGTTTTATGTTTTAATTAGTGTTTGTGCCAAGTAAAACCTATAGGATCTTCTTGGATGATAATTATTTGATCTTGCTGAAAAAGTCAGAAACTTTATGCTCACGAAAACTATTGTTAAAAATCACCAGAACGTGATAAAATACTGATTCCAATTGCGGTACATCAATAAACAAATTATCTAGGTCATCCTATTTTTGCAAAAAAATTGGAGTTACAGAAGTTTGCGTTTCATACAGATTGCTACAGAGTGTTCTGTTTTGACACATTCTTTTTTGCGTGTGTTGTTTGCTTATTTTGATGAATCTATGGCTAGTATCGGGGGGTATGAACCATCGAGAAGTTGGAATACAGTAGGTTTAATTGCCAATATAATGAGTTCATTACAGTACCTTAAGGTGGTGATTTGTTTTCTTATACTAACGGAGCTCATGAGATTTTCTTTGAAGTTTTGTGTTGTGAAGTTTTTATGTTTTTGGGTAAAGATTTGATGGATTTTGGAATAGAAAGTGGCAAGAGCCTAAGCTTGGGGATGCCCAAGGCACCCCAAGGTAAAATTAAAGGACAATCAAAAGCCTAAGCTTGGGGATGCCCCGGAAGGCATCCCCTCTTTCGTCTTCGTCTATCGGTAACTTTATTTGAGGCTATATTTTTATTCACCACATGATATGTGTTTTGCTTGGAGCGTCTTGTATGAGTTGAGTGTTTGCCTTTTAGTTTACCACAATCATCCTTTCTGTACACAACTTTTGGAGAGATACACATGAATCAGAATCTATTAGAATACTCTATGTGCTTCACTTATATCTTTTGAGCTAGATAATTTTGCTCTAGTGCTTCGCTTATATCTTTTTAGAGCACGGTGGTGGTTTTATTTTATAGAAATTACTTATCTCTCATGCTTCACTTATATTATTTTGAGAGTCTTTTAGAACAGCATGGTAATTTCCTTTGGCTATAAAATGAGTCCTAATATGATAAGCATCAAAGATGGGTATAATAAAAACTTTCATATAGATTGCATTAAATACTATGATAAGTTTGATACTTGATAGTTGTTTTGAGATATAAAGGTGGTAATGTTAGAGTCATGCGGGTTGGGTAATTGTGGAATTGAGAAATACTTGTGTTGTGCTTGCAAGTCCCGTATCATGCACGTATGGTGAATGTTATGTGACAAATTTGAAGCATGGGGTGTTTTTTGATTGCTTACCTTATGAGTGGCAGTCGAGGATGAGGGATGGTCTTTTCCTACCAATCTATCCCTCTAGGAGCATGCGCGTAGTGCCTAGTTTTGATAACCTGGACATTTTTGCAATAAGAATGTGAGTTCTTTATGACTAATGTTGAGTCCATGGATTATACGCACTCTCACTCTTCCATCGTTGTTAGCCTCTTAGGTACCGTGCATTGCCCTTTCTCACCTTGAGAGTTGGTGCAAACTTCGCCGGTGCATCCAAATCCCGTGAAACGATACGCTCTATCACACGTAAGCCTCATTATATCTTCCTCAAAACAGCCACCATGCCTACCTATTATGGCATTTCCATAGCCATTCCGAGATATATTGCCATGCAACTTACCACCGTTCCGTTTATTATGACACGCTCCATCATTGTCATATTGCTTTGCATGATCTTGTAGTTGACATTGTATTTGTGGCAAAGCCACCTTCATAATTCTTTCATACATGTCACTCTTGATTCATAGCATATCCCAGTACACCGCCGGAGGCATTCACATAGAGTCATATTTTGCTCTAAGTATCGAGTTGTAAGTAAATAAAAGTGTGATAATTTTCATTATTAGAGCATTGTCCCATGTAAGGAAAGGATGATGGAGACATGATTCCCCACAAGTCGGGATGAGACTCCGGACGAAAAAAAAATTAAAAAAAAAGAGGCCAAAGAAGCCCAAATAAAAAAATGACAGAAAAAGAGAGAACGGATAATGTTACTATCCTTTTTCCACACTTGTGCTTCAAAGTAGCACCATGATCTTAATGATAGAGAGTCTCTTATTTTGTCACTTTCATATACTAGTGGGAATTTTTCATTATAGAACTTGGCTTGTATATTCCAATGATGGGCTTCCTCAAAATGCCCTAGGTCTTTGTGAGCGAGCAAGTTGGATGCACACCCACTTAGTTTCTTTTGATGAGCTTTCATATAATTATAGCTCTAGTGCATCTGTTGCATGGCAATCGCTACTCCTCGCATTGACATCAATTGATGGGCATCTCCATAGCCCGTTGATTAGCAGCGTCAATGTGAGACTTTCTGATTTTTTGTCTTCTCACATAACCCCCATCATCATATGCTATTTCACCCATAGTGCTATATCCATGGCTTGCAAAGGCTAAGTATGAAACAATTGCTTGGCTTGTCGTCGGGGTTGCGCATGATGGGAGCATTTTGTATGACTAAAATGAAGCATGGCCAAACTATATGATTTTGTAGGATAAGCTTTTTATGGCTATGTTATTTGGATAAGACATAATTGCTTGGTTAGCACGCTTGAAGTATTACTAATTTTATGTCAATATTAAAAATTTGTCTAGAATCTTTTGGACCTAAACATTCATGCCACAATAAAGAGAATTACATTGAAAATTATGTTGGGTAGCATTCCACATCAAAAATTCTGTTTTATAATTTACCTACTCGAGCACGAGCAGGAATTAAGCTTGGGGATGCTTGATACGTCTCCAACGTATCTATAATTTTTGATTGTTCCATGCTATTATATTATCTGTTTTGGATGTTTAATGGGCTTTATTATGCTCTTTTATATTATTTTTGGGACTAACCTATTAACCAAGGCCCGATTGCAAATTGCTGTTTTTTTTTTGCCTATTTCAAAGTGTTTCAGAAAAGAATATCAAACGGAATGAAACCTTCGCGAGGATCGTTTTTGGAACAAACGCAATCCAGGAGACTTGGAGTGGATGTCAGGGAAGCAACGACACGGCCACGAGGCAGGGAGGCGCGCCCAAGGGGGTAGGCGCGCCCCCACCCTCATGGTCTCCTCGTAGCTCCACCAACCTACTTCTTTCATCTATATATACTCTTATACCCTGAAAACATCCAGGGGAGCCACAGAACCACTTTTCCACCACCGGAACCTTCTGTACCCGTGAGATCACATCTCGGGGCCTTTTTCGGCGCTCCGCCAGAGGGGGAATCGATCACGGAGGGCTTCTACATCAACACCATAGCCTCTCCGACGATGTGTGAGTAGCTTACCATATACCTTCGGGTCCATAGTTATTAGCTAGATGGCTTCTTCTCTCTCTTTGGATCTCAATACAAAGTTCTCCTCGTTGTTCTTGGAGATCTATTCGATGTAATACTTTTTGCGGTGTGCTTGCCGAGATCCGATGAATTGTGGGTTCATGATCAAGTTTATCTATGAACAATATTTGATTCTTCTCTAAATTATTATATGCATGATTTGATATCTTTGCAAGTCTCTTCGAATTATCGGTTTAGTTTGGCCTACTAGATTGATCTTTCTTGCAATGGGAGAAGTGCTTAGCTTTGGGTTCAATCTTGCGGTGTCCTTTTCCAAAGGATGAGGGGGTAGCAAGGCACGTATTGTATTGTTGCCATCGAGGATAAAAAGACGGGGTTTATATCATATTTCTTGAGTTTATCCCTCTACATCATGTCATCTTGCCTAATGCGTTACTCTGTTCATATGGACTTAATACTCTAGATGCATGCTGGATAGCGGTCGATGTGTGGAGTAATAGTAGTAGATGCAGAATCGTTTCGGTCTACTTGATACGGACGTGATGCCTATATACATGATCATGCCAAGATATTCTCATAACTATGCACTTTTCTATAAATTGCTCGACAGTAATTTGTTCACCCACCGTAATATATGCTATCATGAGAGATGCCACTAGTGAAACCTATGGCCCCCGGGTCTACTTTACATAATATAAGTTTCCAATCTATTTTATTATGCAATCTTTACTTTCCAATCTATACAACAAAAATACCAAAAATATTTATCTTATTATCTTTATCAGATCTCACTTTTGCAAGTGGCCGTGAAGGGATTGACAACCCCTTTATCATGTTGGTTGCAAGGTTCTTGATTGTTTGTGCAGGTACTAGGCGATTTGCGTGTAGTCTCCTACTGGATTGATACCTTGGTTCTCAAAAACCGAGGGAAATACTTACGCTACTTTGTTGCATCACCCTTTCCTCTTCAAGGGAAAACCAACGCATGCTCAAGAGGTAGCACATCGCCAAAGAGGTTGTACACTTGTTGCATCTCTTTTTTACTCTACATGTTATATATATTGTCCATTGAGCACACGCAGTAACATGAAATATGATTAGTTTCTCCTTCTATATGACAAGCAGTGAGGTACCAGGAAACTTAGCTATCCGTGAGGGACTCTCTTGAACCCCATCATTATTTATCTCTACGTGTTTGAGGTGTGCATTTGTCGATGGGCCTGGGAGTTGAGCTAGTAGGGCAGTGGCCTGGGTCTAAAGTAGTAGAAGTAGCACAAAAACATTTTTTGAGTGTAGGATTTTCCTTGCTCAAGACTGCCTGCTAGAATCGCATGTGCTTGAAAGGAAAAGTGAAGGAAAAACATAGGAATTGGAAAGTTTCCTATGGTACTACTATTCCTGCATTTGGTTCAAAGGAATGGAGCAAAAGGAAAACTGTAGGATTTGTTCCTTTAGTGTCATAGGGAAATCCTACAGTTTTCCTTTTGCTACAATTCTTGTGAACCAAACACCCAGATTGCCAGAAATCCTGTGTTTTTAAATTCTCTGTTTTGCACGTGCATTCCTATCCTATTACTGTGTATTTCCTATCCCAGCGTTGTTAGACCTCCAATTCAAACGAGCCCTTACAGAATTACTTCTCTTAAAGATAGTTGTCAAAGAAAACCTTGTGTGGTTTGTCCCGCTCCTGCTGTGCCGTCGTCCATCCCAGCTCAGCTGCTCCAACGATAGATGGGTCCAGCACAGCAGGGATCCGGCCTCCAGACTATCTTTCGCCGCCTCAGATCTTCTTCCCCGCCGTTGGCAGCCATGACAATTGCATTACCATCATCAACCGAGCAGATGACCTCGAGGACTACACGGGTCCGCAAGAGAGGTCACACTCTTTCGTGTCTGCTTACGTTATGCATCACTTAATATTACATGCTACTTTATCGTCCTGTTCGCCGATTAGACTCTGAGTCAGATCCAAACAATGGTCAAACCTGAGTTTTTAATTGGTTGTGGGGTACATATCGGGGATGCAATCAATAGAATCTATCTACTATCTGGTTAATCTCTGGTGTCAACTATGAGTTTCATGTTGGGTGGGAAACAAACAGTAAAGAAGCCATTACCTGTATTTTTTAACTGAAGCCATTATCTGCGTGCTATCATTGGTTTTGGGTCTATCCACAGGTTTCTACCATCACTCTGGATTTCTACACGCACTCCTTACATAATCTCACTATGTTTTATTCCTATGCATACTAGTTATTGTACACAATGGAACCGAACATGTAGAGAAAAAGAGACGAGCCTTGCGCGGCAATAAAATATCATGCAGACGTTGCTCCATGGTAGGCGCAAAGGTAGCCCCCCTCCACCCATTTCGGATTGTAATCGATATGAAGATATCTATTCTGAGGGGGATTCAGAAGGAGAAGACCACTCCTATTTACCCCATGACGTCTTCGCTCTAACTTGACATGCTGATGTTGGTTACATCATGCATATGATGCCTTGCATTGCTTACTTTATACATCAAATATGTCATCTGCTTAGTTTAGACATGCTTTGTGTGAATGCCATCTGTTTAGCTTATTCATCGTTCATTTGAATTAGGCAACTCCATGTTGTTTACCCAGGCATGATATATGTGAATTTTGCAATGCCATCCTGCTTATCCAGACATCTTATATACGAATTATATCAGGCCATCCTTTTTTTCGTTATGTATTATATTTGTCAACAATGTTAGTACATTCAACTACTCTTCGTGTGCATCAACCATTTGACACAGTGATGGAAAATTCTAGAGTGAAAACAAGGTCTTCAGAGCAGACTATGCTATCTGACGAAGCGCATATCTCGCTAGTTACGGATAGCTCCTTAGAGGAGGATTCAGAGACAGATGACCAGTCCTATTTCCCCCCAAGGTGTATGCTCTAACATGTCAGGGTTATGTTGCTCATATCATGCGTATGGTGTCTTGCATTGCTATGTCATTTGATTAGTCCAGACAGGCTTTGTGTGAATGCCACCTGTTTAGTATCTAATTACCATATATGTGAATTATGCATCGCCATCTCGTTGCAAGACATTATATATGTGAATTATGCAATGCTATCTTGTTGCAAAGGCATTATATATGTGAATTATGCAATGACATGCTGTTTAGCCAATCATCATGTATGTGAATTATATCATGCTATCTTTTTTTTGTATTATGTGTTCCATTTGTCAACAACATTTGTATATTCAACTACTCTTCCTACTAGTCGAATGCCCGTGCGTTGCCACGGGATATATAACGAACTTGGACAAAGAGACATTTGTCGAATCATCACTATATAATTAAATCATGTATGCCGCATGTAGGTTATGAGTGTGTTCAAACAAATATTATCTTGTACAAACCCAACCTTTTTGCTCTTGGGCGCTCCGGGTGCAGGATACAAAAAATCATGCCGATAATCATGTATGCATATTTGGATCTTCGTTACCATCTCAAAAGGTTAAAAATATTAACAATGAGCTATGCATGCATTATGTACAAAAATAACAAGCACCAGTGAACGAAATGCAAATAGAAATATGTAGAAACACGACCAACCCCTTATTTTTTGCACAAACTGCATTAATTTCAATTATTTTCTGAAGATTTATAAGCTCAACAAACATGTAGATTACTACAGAGTGATTTTTGTGCCGGTTTTTTTTACAAATGGGAATTTTGAAAATTGGAAGCAAGAACATAGCTGCATGAGGGCCAAATTGAATTTTCAGTCTTACACTTACAAATTAACAAAATAGTACTACTACGGGATAGTTATGTACATGCTATTGACTCAGCAAACACCAATACCATTTTGCTCTCCTTTGTAATCTGACCGTCATGCCACCTTCAGATCCATTCCTCTTTGTTGTACTCGTCATCCAACTCATTCCTCCATTAGTCCCGTTGTGCCCTCGACTCTACCCTTCCTTCGGCTTTCTCCATGAGCCTAATTCTCTTTATCTCCTCTACACTTCACAATGTGTTTTCAAACCAGCAACACCTTCCCTCAATCTGACCGGCACCATGGTTCGTCTGTTTTGTTCTTCCTTAATTCTAGCAACCTTTCCCTTTGTTATATCAGCATCAAGGAAAACAGAATGTGCTATCACTTCTGTAGGTGCGACGGAGCGTTGTGCATCTCAATGGCTAGAACACCAGCCATTGTAGACTGAGCAGAGGAACCAACATTGAAGCGAGAGACAGCTAATAGAGCAGTTGCTATCCGCTTTAGGTCTGATCTCAGCATACTCAAGAGGCATAGATTAGATTAATAACACGAGGAATTATGGCAGGCACAAGTTGACATAGTGATCACAAAGTCAAATCTGCTCACACGACATTGAACTCAAATAAATAAGAATTAAACCCTCCTATGTCCAATGGCCCAAGTTTGTACTTGAAATCTTGCACAATATGCTTGATAACTGCAATCAGCAAGTTAAGTTTAGCCTATTAAACTATGCCCTGTTTTTTATCAAATATTAATACATTTCCACACTTCCAGAGCAAAAAAAATTTGGTTAATCCAAAACACAAGCACAAAAAAAATGTAGATAACCTCTAAGTATGCTTGGTACAGTTACTGAGAAATAATGCATAACAATCTGGGGACATGCAAAACTTCCTCAAGGTGCAGAGCACAGCTGAACATAGCATTCTGTAACATAACAGTGCTTATTAACAATAAAATTTCCATGCCTACTACCTCAATATCTTGTGTGTAACATCGGCTCATTATGGCGTGCCTAATTACATAGTCAGACCAATTCTCATGAAGATTTCTCAAACTATAGGAGAACTTCTTGATAAACATGTTAATACAAATAGGTCTTCATATCTAACTAGCTCATTCTACGCGTGCATTTAAAACCAAAAAGCTAAGTGATACATCCACATGGTCATGCACTGATCCAGATAGCCATCTAAACACTTTTGTACACGCATGTTTGCTACTGAACTTGTAAAAAATTCAAAAACCTGAGCCACAAACATGAAACCTTCAGTACAATCAACATTTATGGCACAAACTTCATAATTTTGCCAATCAAGCATCAAGTTACTACTTGAGACAATTTGTTGCATACTTCATGAAGTACTTATAATTTCCAATGACTATTTTTGGATTTGGTTGACACAGTACTACTCAGCAGAAAAGACATTTTTTTCATAGACGCTTAGTACAAGTTTCATGGCAATTCAAAAAGGCACCGTACACACATACTTCAGTTGCACGAATAAAAGAGTGTCCAGATTCAGATTTTGCATGTCATGATAATTTTTACATAACACCTAAAAATCAAACAAACAAGTCTCACATTCACATTGTCGAGCAGTTCACTCATTCTAGCATAATCTCTAGTCAAGATGGAATACAACAACACTGATACAAAGTGATACCATTGGAAACAAATATTGTATTGTCTTTAAATGAAAATGCTAGTAAAAAATAGAGTTTGTAATAAATACAAAGATGTTGTGATTAGATGTTGACATGCAACAACCTCTGTTGGCGTACCTATATGTCAAGATTACATCCAATTGTAGTTAGTCCCTGGTTCCTTCAAAAAGAAAAATCAGTCACAATACATGATGTGAATATTTCAAGAAATGTATGTCACATTTTTGCAGCTCCAAATGCTTCTTATCCTTGGGGCTTTTCAATCTGTGATAGTCTGAGAACCCTGCAACTCTCTAATTTCTGTTACACTTTTCCTTTGCTCCACTAGGACCTATATTTCTCATTCTTTCTACTGCGCAGTTTTAGGTGCACTGAACATTGGGACCAGTGATTTTAGAACTCGTATGTGTCATGGACTCTTACGCTTATGTTGGCCCCCGCGGCAACCTCGGGTAGCATGACACCGGTGCAGTAGTAGTGAGGGGGGAGGAGCCACTAGAGAGGACAAAGATGGGGTGCCTCGGTGCGAGAGTGCATGATACAGGGAGAAGATGGGGTGCAAGGGTAAGGGAGATTACCTGGGTCGTCGTCTGTCACTGCCGCCGACGCTCCCGCAGGTCGCCCTCCCGCAGGTCGCCCTCCCGCATCGAGCTCCTCACCAAGCTATCAAAATCACATGAGGAATATATGCGTTGGCTACTACTAACACTTCACAAACCCAACATGCTATCACAATCACATGCAAGACTCATTTGTATGCCATATAATTACATCTAAGAAGATCTTTTATATGTACATTGTTGTTGTATTTATAGGAAAAAGTAAAGAATAGTCAGCACCATACGATCTGTACCTATTTATCCTACCCTCAACAATCTTTACCTATGGCTTGTACCCTATTTTAAACAAGGGTTGGATCACAAGTGAATTAAGTAAAGAGAGGAAGGGATTTCGTCCATGCAAATAAACCAAATCGGCCCAAAAAAACTGAACCAACTCAAGAAGCAGGAGAGGGTGGGATTTCGTCCTACCACCTAGTCGGAGGAGGTCCAGCAGTCCGCTCAGTTGAGGAGGACGCGCCGTTGGAGATGAAAGGCACTGGATCCATTCGTTGCGTTCTGTCCAGGTAGGCCCACGCGGAGGGGACAACGCCGGTGTACGAGCTCGCAGTTCATCGACCGCGCCACAACAGCGACCCAGCCCCATCATAAACTGCCAGTGCCACAACGGTAGCAAGCAATCGTTGAGCTGCCACCAGCAGAAGGGCGGCGGCACCGCCGCCTATGGGAGAGGAGATTGGCGACTTCTGCCTGGATTGGCGGCTGCGGTTGGGAAGAGGTACGGGGGTGGGGGAGATGGGTGTGCGTGAGTTGGCTTGTGATGGTTGGATCGTGGGGAAGAAACGTGGGACGTGAGTAACCTAAACGATGGACGGGCCGGTTGTGCGACTGGGTTACCTTGGGATGGTGGGCTTCGATTTTGGATGTCAAGGGCGTGGCCCATCGCGCGAGGTGGGGATCGAAAGAGGTTGAACCATCACGACGTTCGATCCCCCTTTAATAGTAGAGATGCATCAGCCATTTGAAGTGGTGATGGAAGTATCTGGAGTGAAAACAAGGTATTCAGAGCAGACAATGCTACCTGCTGAAGTAGACATCTCGTTGGTTACAGAGAGCTCCTCGGATGAGGATTCGTGAGGCGATGACCAGTCCTATTTCCCCCCTGAGGTCTATGCTCAAACTTGGCAGGGTTATATTACCCATGTCATGCATGTTGTCTTGCATTGCTTAGTTTTTACATCATATGTGGATTGTCATCTGCTTACTTGCTTACTATATAAATCATATATTTGAATTATATGATGCCATCATGTTTACATACACAGCATCTATCTGAATTATGGCATGGCAACCCATTTAATAAAGACATCATATAGTTATATAATCTCATCATGTTTATTGTTTACAGTCATCATATTTTGAATTATGTCATTCCATCCGTGAATTATATCATGCTATCATGTTTCCATAGGCGGCATGTATGTGAATTATGGCATGCCAACCTATTTAATAAACACATTATATAGTTATATCATGTCATCCTGTTTACATAGTCATCATATTTTTAACTATGCCTTTCCATGTTTTTTAGTTAGCCATCATAATTTGAAATTGTGTCATGCTATCCTGTTTAGTTAGCCATCATATATGTAAAATTGTGTCATGCTATCCTGTTTGGTTAGACAACATAAATGTGAATTATTTCATGCGCTCTTTTATTCCCCACTATCCATTGCACCTGTCTTATCATACAATGTCTGTACATTCAATTACTTTTCTTGTTTATCAGCCATTTGGATTGGAGAGGGTGATGGCAATTTCTAAGGGGGTAACAACACGGTCTTCAGAAAAGACAGTGCTACCAGTTGATACAGATAGAACCATGGTTGTAGTTGCCCAAGAACCAGCCCCACCACACATAACCCAGACTCTCGCAGATTGTACCCCTACCTAGTTGGACAGAGAACCAGCTACACCCCTTCTAACCCCAACCCCAGCAGATAGTAACCCAGTTCCAGTTGACACAGCACCGTCTCCACCACAGAGCACCCAAACACGATCAGTTAATAAGGGAACTGCAGTGCCCAAAGCACGAGGAACACCACTTTGAATCCCAAGTCAACGCTTAAAGGAGAAGAAGAATTGTTCTCAGGTCAGGTTCTGTAGCTATGGTTCATAGTCCTTTGCTCTTGCATCACTGTATTTACTCATTCCAACTATTTTCAAATTTGAAGGATGGAATTGAAACTCCAATGGCACAACAGGTATGTTTTAAACCTGTTTCTTTAACAGGTTTGCTGTTTTAACTTGCTCTATGTTGATTTTGCTGGGGAACGTAGTAATTTCAAAAAAATCCTACGCACATGCAAGATCATGGTGATGCATATCAATGAGAGGGGAGAGTGTTGACTACGTACCGCCGTAGACCGTAAGCGGAAGCGTTATGACAACGCGGTTGATGTAGTCGTACGTCTTCACGATCGACCGATCCTAGCACCGATGGTACGGCACCTCCGTGATATGCACACGTTCAGCTCGGTGATGTCCCATGAACTCACGATCCAGCTGAGTATCGAGGGAGAGCTTCGTCAGCACGATGGTGTGATGGTGGTGATGATGAAGCTACCGGCGCAGGGCTTCACCTAAGCACTACGACGATATGACTGAGGTGCATTATGGTGGAGGGGGCACTGCACACGGCTAAGAGATCAATGATCAACTTGTGTATCTATGGGGCGTCGGTGTACAAAAGTAGGGGCTCTCCTTTTAACCCCTTTACTTGTGCATGGGCAGTCAGAGCCACGCGCCACAGCCACACCTAGTAGGGAAGGAGAGGGAAGCCGGAGAGAAGCCGAAGCCCAAGAGAAACAAGAGAACGCCAAGACCGGGAACCCAAAGAGCAGAGGGGCGAAGCAGGTTCCCCTGGCAAGACGCTTGCCGGGGCAGCCTCAGCAGCCCCGGCAAGAGCCTTGCCGGGGCAGCTCACCCAAGACCAGCAGAGTGAGCCACCCTCGAGCCAAAGTGTTCCAAACGATGCCAACAACTACGTTGGAACCAAGGCTCGGGAGGCACCTCTATGGTGGCATGCAGATCTTTGTCAAGACCATAACCATGTGAGATCAGATGAGGACCAGAAGACCACGACCCTCGGCGGGATCCCAGTGATACGTCGTTGTTCGCATGCAGCTGTTCGCATGTAGATCTTCGTGAAGGCTCCACCACCACCCCACCTCAGCTGCCTGCCTGCCTACAAGGCGCCACATGCATCGCTGGCCTGGGCGCATGTCAAAAAAAGGCGAGGCGGCAACGGACGGGACGGGCCTCATTCCCGTCCCCGATAAAGCTAAGGGACACCTAAGCTATGCATTAAATGCGTCTTGTCCTGTAATACGGGCGATAAGCTCGCAGCACTGTAGACCTTTCCACCTCCTATATGGCACTGTGGCAGCCCCTTTCGACTATAAAATGAGGTCCATGGCATACTAGAGTGGAATTCGGCTCTTTTGGGCAGGTTACACCCCGTAGCTAGCTCAAGAACACAAGAACACTCAATACATCCACCAAAGGAGTACTAGGGTATTACGGATCCTCACGGCCCGAACCTGGGTAAACGATCCGTCTGCTTCCTGTTAGACCTCCTCTCCTCACAACCTCGTGCCCCGCCAACCGTAGTAGGGATTCTTGTGATCCCATAGGTGTCGTTCCCACCGACATCTTTGGCATGCCAGATAGGGGGTGCAGTCGTGAGGATCTGATCTAGCAGTTAGCCTGGCGGTTCTTCATCGCCATGGCTCCCAAGAAGAAGACGATCACGGCGATCGGCTCATCAGGAGCTGAATGGCCCTTGCCCGGGACGAAAGAGCAGCGTGCGGTCAGCGCGGACAGAACTCCAGCCGCGGCGCGAAAGCACCAAAGATAGTTCTCGATCAAAAGCTCGCGGCGGCGTTGTTAAATGCGCTGCACGACGGGCCGAAACATCGCCAAATCCAAAGATGGGCTGGGCCCCGCCGGGCGGCGAGGCCCCGCAGAGGAATGTCGTTGGGCCACCCACGGGTGGCGCAGCAACCTCCAAGACACCTACGCCAGCGCCCACAACGCGCTCTTCCCAGGGTGCGCGCGACAAGCAGTGCCACCACGCCGGAGACCCCGGCCGCCGCCGTGGGAAGAGTCCCGTGCATCATCTGCGGGACGAAGGAGTCCAGCATGCTCGCGGAAGTGCTGGCGAAAATGGCACCCAGCCGTTGGGCTATGATAGAGCTCCTTCGAATGTGGTTGGAAGTCGAAGTGCGCCACGGTCCATGCAGCTGTCACCACCACCCACGCGAGCAGAAGCTTTGGCGCGCTGCGGCAGCTACCTCGACTTCCCTCCCGCTGCGGAGAAGCTCGACGAGTGGAGAGCCACCATCCGAACCTCGTCGCCGTCGCCAATAAAGATGATCCGCGATCAAGGGGCCTCTCGGCCGCGCTCCATCGAACCACCGCATGCCAGTGGTGGAGGGGCCGGGGGTGCTGCGGCCACCCTGCACTCCCCTCCTCCACGCCAGCCATCGCGGGTGTCGGTCCGTCGCGATGACGCTTGTGATAACATTTCCATAGCATCGTCCGACCAATGGACCCACCGCGACCAGCGCCATGTTCTTCAGGAACGAGCCCACGAAGACGCTCGAACCACCATCGAGCGCCGGCATGATACACGCTACCGGTCGGATAAGCGGGCGGGACCCGCTATGGACCACCCAGCACCGGGGGGCTCCGGCGGACTACCTTACGAGGTGGGTTGCCCAGCCTTTACCCGTGAGCTGCGGCAGTTCCAGTGGCCGCCCCACCACACGTTGAAGCCTGACGTCGGGGAGAAGTACAACGGTAAGACTCATACGTCAGAGTTCCTCAGCATCTACACAATCGCGATGCAAGCTGCCGGATCTCGTGACGACAAGGTGATTGCCAATTACTTCCCATTGGCACTGAAGCCCAAAGTGCATCTTCGTTGATGTACTTGCCGGCGGATTCCATTTCTTCTTGGTCGGATCTATGCCACAAGTTCGTTAGTGCCTTCATTCCCTAGAAGGAAGGGGAAACCCTGCGCAGGTACATCCAAAGGTTCAGCCTGGTGCAATACAACATCCCCGATGTTCATCCCGCCACCTTGATTAGCGTGTTCCATAAGAACGTGTGCAACCGCAAGATGCGCGAAGAGCTGGCGATGAACAAGGTGAAGGATGTGGCCGAACTTTATGTTCTGACCGATAGGTGCGCCCGGGCTGAAGAGGGAAGGAAGTACCCCGGCGAAGACACTGGCGCGGAAACCGACTCTACTGATGAAGACACCGCCGCCGCGACGAAGAAGGGCAGGCGTCGCAACAGGAAACGCAAGGGCAAGACCGTGCTTGCCGTCGAGGGATCCGACAGCACCGGCACCGCCAAGAAGGCTAAGGTAGACGACCTCGGCAAGTAAATTGCCGAGTGCGCCGCTTGCCGGGCCATGGCGGCTGCCGACAAGCCCGGGGGCTCCGACAAGCAGTATTGCAAGATCCATCGCACCAAGGGCCACGACCTCCAGAACTGCCGACAAGTCGAGCTGCTTGCTGAGAAGCAAAAGGCCGAGTATGAGAGGCAGGACAAGGAGAAGGGTCAGGATGGTGTCGAAGGACGCGGCAAGAAGCGTGGCAGCCAAGGAGGCCACCGCGGCAAGGACAACCAACAAGAGAGGCCCGCTTGGGTCCACGACAAGAAGCAAGACGACAATGATCATGACGAGGACGACGAGTCCGGCAAGCAAGAGTTTCAGAAGGCTACAGAGGCCATGTGTGTCGACGGTGGCGCCTCGCTGCATACTTCTCACTGCCAGCTTAAATAGTGGGCGCGTGAGATCACAGCAGCGGAGCCCTCGTTCGACGCTCAGATGCCGCTGAAGTGGTCCAACACGCCCCTCATCTTTGATGCTGAGGACCACCCTGACCGCACAACTGCGGTCAGGTGTTTGTCGTTGTTGGTCTCACCAACGATACGCAACCTCAAGGTGAACAAGATACTGGTCGACGGCGGGGCCGGTCTGAACTTGATCTCACCCGTTGTGATCAAAAGGCTGCAAATTCCTGATGGAGACCTCGAGGAAACGGGCACGTTTCAAGGGGTCAACCCGGGAAGGAGCCAGCCGAAGGGGAAGGTCACATTGCCTGTGACGTTTGGAGGCGAGTTGAACTACAGGACGGAGAGGATTGTCTTCGATATAGCTGAGATCCCCTTGCCCTACAACAGGATCCTCGGCCGCCCGGCACTAGCCAAGTTCATGGCAGCGTCGCACTACGCCTACAACATGCTGGAGATGCCTGGGCCGATGAACATCATCACGTCCCCTCCGACAAGAAGGACGTGTTGATCTGCGCCGACCTACTCTACCTGGAAGCAGTTGCAGCAGCTACCACCAAGGCATTTGCTCCTACCGCTGAATCCCTGGGAGGGAAGAAGAAGACCGGCAAGACCTCTCCCACCCACTTCGGCAAGCGCCCCTCCTCAGAGTGTTGTGCTACCGTCGAGGACGTGCCAGAGAGCTCCACCGGCAAGAGCAAGAAATCCAGAGCTACGCCACCAGAGACCGTGTCTGTCAAGGAGGATGGCACGGGAGGGGCTTTTGCCATAAGCTCCACCCTCGACAGCAACTAGGAAAGCACGCTCGTCACTTTCCTGCGGGCGATTGTCGATGTGTTTTCATGGCAAGCATCTGACATCCCCGGCATTCCTAGGGAAGTGATTGAGCACCATCTTGCTGTCTGTCCCCATGCGCGACCCGTCAAGCAGAAGGTCAGGAAGCAAGCTTTGGAACGGCAGGAATTCATCAAAGAGGCGATCAGGCAGTTGGAAGCAGCAGGCTTGGTGAGGGGAGTGCTCCATCTAACGTGGTTGGCCAATCCGGTGGTGGTGTGCAAGGCAAACGGGAAGTGGAGGCTGTGTATTGACGACACAGATATCAATAAGGCTTGTCCTAAGGACCCCTTCCCGTTTCCAAGCATCGACTAGATTGTTGACTCCACGGCCGGGTGTGATCTGTTATCATTCCTCGACGCCTACTCAGACTACCACCAGATCTTCATGACAAGAGAAGACGAAGAGAAGACAACATTCATCACCCCATGTGGTACGTATTGCATTTTACGGATGCCTTTCAGATTGAAGAGTGCTGGTTCAACATTTGCAAGGGCAGTCCAAATTGGTTTTGAATCCCAGCTACATAGAAATATGGAAGCCTATATGGATGACATAATGTCAAAACCAAGCATAGGGCAACTCTTGTACAAGACTTAGAAGAGATGTTTGCCAACCTGTGCAAGATCAACCTCAAGCTGAACCCTGAGAAGTGTGTCTTTGGTGTTCCGTCCGGCAAACTTCTTGGGTTCTTTGTGTCGCAGCGTGGGATCGAAGCAAACCCAGACAAGATCAAGGCTATCGATCAGATTGAGGCACCCAAGCGGATCAAGGATGTACGTCGGCTCACTAGCTGCGTTGCCGCCATGAGCCGATTCATCTCCAAGTCTGCTGAGCGCGCCCTTCCCTTTTTCAAGATCTTGAAGAATGCAGGCCCAATGGAGTGGACCACAGAGGCCGAGGCGGCGTTGCAAGACCTGAAGAGATACCTTTCCTCTACACCGATACTAGTTGCGCCTAAACCACAAGAGCCGTTGCTGCTGTATCTGGCAGCAACGAATCAAGTGGTCAGTGCCACGCTAGTGGCACAGAGGGAGGTTGACGAAGAGGCAGTGGCAACTACAGGACCGGTATACTGTAAGTTAGAGACTCCATCGGCAGGTCCTGGTGCCAGCAAGGCAAGGCTCTTGGTAGAGTCTGACGCCATCAGGACAGACCCCGCGCAGTCAAGTGGAGTGGTGCAGAAGAAGAAGATGATGCAGCACCCAGTTTACTTTGTCATTTCCCTCTTGCAGGGGGCTAGGTCAAGATATTCCAGTGTGCAGAAATTGCTCTTTGGCCTCCTTATGGCCTCTAGGAAGTTGTATCATTACTTCCAAGCCCACAAGATCACTGTCGTCACCCGCCTCCCGTTGCAACGGATACTGCACAACTCAGACAAAACCGGAAGGATTGTGGAGTGGGCCTTAGAGTTATCAAGCTTTGGGCTGCAGTTTGAAAGTACTTCAACAATCCAGAGTAGAGTCCTGGCAGAGTTCAATGCAGGAAGGACCTCAACGCCTGATGAAGAGATCCAGGAGACCACTCTCCCCGGCAAGGAAACAGCTCGCGACTGGATTATGTACTTTGACGGAGCTTTCTCGTTGCAAGGTGCCGGTGCTAGTGTGCTGCTCGTCGCGCCCACCAGAGAGCACCTCAAGTATGTAATCCAGATGCACTTTCCCAGGGAGATGTCCACCAATAACACTGCTGAGTACGAGGGGTTGCTTGCCGGTCTCAGGATCGCGGTAGACCTCGGAGTTAAAAAGCTCATCGTCAGGGGTGATTTGCAGCTTGTTGTCAGACAAGTCAACAAAGATTATCAGAGCCCGTTGATGGAGGCCTACGTATATGAGGTGAGGAAGCTGGAGGAGCGCTTTGACGGTATACAAGCGGAGCACGTTCCCCGAGAAGAGAACGACATCGCTGATTACCTGTCAAAGCGCGCTGCATTCAAGCTACCTGTGGAACCTGGTACCTTTTTGCTTCGGTTAACTCAACCATCCATCGAACCATCAACGGAGCAGAACAAGCAAAGGAAATCAGGCCCTGGCAAGTACTTTCCCGCTCAGCCCCCAGGGGCCACCGGCAAGGATGTTGCCGTGGACTCTGAGCCTGCCGAGGAGCGACCTACTCCGGCAGGCCGTCCAGCCCTGGCCGTAGAGACAACCACTCCCATGGTAGAAGAAATGCCTTTGGACCTTGCCGTCGAGCCCCAGGCTCCGGCATGGGCACAACATACCGTTCGATTCCTCCAAACAGGGAAGCTTCCCGAGGAATAGGAAGAAGCGGAGAAAGTAGCCCGTCGGTCTGCTATGTATCAGTTTGTCGATGACGTCATGTACAGGAAGAGACCGAATGGTGTGAAATTGAAGTGCATTCCCCGGGAGGAAGGACTGGAGCTGTTGGCGGAGATACACGGAGGCATATGTGGCTCCCACATAGGGTCGAGGGCCCTTGCAGGCAAGGCGTTCCGGCAGGTTTTCTACTAGCCCACTCCCTCCAGGATGCAACGGCACTAGTAACCAAGTGTGAAGCATGACAGTTCCATTCAAAGAAGCTTCATCAACCAGCTGAAGCCCTTCAAACAATCCCTCTCTCCTGGCCATTTTCGGTCTGGGGGCTCGACATACTGGGCCCCTTCCCCCGTGCTGTCGGGGGCTTTGATTACAAGTCCGTTGCAATCGACACGTTCACAAAGTCGGAGGTGGAAGCAGTGAGGAAGGTGACAACACAGTCAGCAATCAAGTTCTTCAAGGGACTAGTCTGCCGTTTTGGTGTGCCAAACAGAGTCATCACCGATAATGGCGCGTAGTTCACAAGCCACACCTTCATGCAATACATCCAAGACCTCGGCAGCAAGGTCTGTTTTGCCTCCGTGGCACACCCACGGAGCAACGGCCAGGCGGAAAGGACAAATGCTGAAGTATTGCGAGGCCTGAGGACAAAGACTTTAGACAGGCTGCACAAGAGCGGAAGGCGCTGGATTGATGAGTTGCCTGCGGTTCTTTGGTCGATCAGGACGATGCCAGATCGAGCCACCAGCCAGACACCCTTTGCCCTGGTCTACGGGGCAGAAACAGTTATCCCCACGGAACTCATATACGGGTCACCTCGAGTGCTCGCTTACGACGAGCTTGAGCAAGAGCAATTGCGGCAAGATGACCCAACGCTCCTTGAGGAAGATCGTCTTCAGGCGGCTGTGAGAGCAGCATGCTACCAGCAAGCCTTGCACCGCTACCATAGCCGCAAGGTTCATGCCTGAAGCTTTGAGGAAGGCGACCTTGTTCTTCGGCGCATTCAGTCGGCCAAGAATTCCAACGAGTCTCCTGGCCCGGTGCAGTCCGCCTGGAGACCGAAGATGCTGTTTCAGTGAGCAACTCCTAGAACATCGAGCATCTTCGCAAATTTTACACATAAGGCACGGCTTGCCGGGCCTCCCGGCAAGACACCTTTTGTACAAGCTTCGCCGACAAGGCATGTAACCCTCAGGCAAAGCCGGTATGAGACCACGAGCATAAATAAATGAAGCGCTGGCGCCCTAAGTTATAGCATGCATGCTAGGTTGAGTCTCCCCCTCGGTTGGGGTTGATATAGTGCTTAGCGGCGACTAACCCCTAGCCTAGAGGTCGAGTGTGCATCTTTCTGTCCTCTTTGGTTCGCAGGGCACGTGGACACTTCTGCTGAGCCGCTTGGGAAAAAGAGAACGGACCGGCGCTCCGGCCCCGGCAAGCCAAGACTGCCGGGGGCTGAAGACACAAGGATCCAACCACGGCAGGCCAAGGTTGCCGGGGGCTGCGGATTCAGATAAGCCTTTCATCCCCTGTTATGCCTTTCCGTATAAAAGTGGGACATGTGAAACTGCGTTTATGTTCTTAAACCAACGTGCTCCCCTTTTCCTGTACCCAAGAGCTATCCCCCTGGGTCGGAACTTGGTCGTAGTCGCGGTGGCAAGAAGGTACACGAGGGGCTTAACTGTACTTCGCTCCTTGATACGTCTCCAACGTATCTATAATTTTTTATTGTTCCATGCTATATTATATTCTGATTTGGACATTAATGTGATTTATTATACACTTTTATATTATTTCTGGGACTAACCTATTAACCGGAGGCCCAGCCCAGAATTGCTGTTTTTTTGCCTATTTCAGAGTGTCGCAGAAAAAGATATCAAACGGAGTCCAAACAGAATGAAACCTTCGGGAACGTGATTTTCGGAACGAACGTGATCCAGAGAACTTGGACCCTACGTCAAGACATCAACCAGGAGGACACGAGGTAGGGGGGGGCGCCTACCCCTCCTGGGCGCGCCCTCCACCCTCGTGGGCCCAATGTTGCTCCACCGACGTACTTCTTCGTCCTATATATACCTACGTACCCCCAAACTACCAGACACGGAGCCAAAAACCTAATTCCACCGCCGCAACCTTTTGTACCCGTGAGATCCCATCTTGTGGCCTTTTCCAGAGCTCCGCCGGAGGGGGCATCGATCACGGAGGGCGTCTACATCAACACCATTGCCTCTCCGATGATGTGTGAGTAGTTTACCTGAGACTTTTGGGTCCATAGTTATTAGCTAGATGGCTTCTTCTCTCTTTTTGGATCTCAATACAATGTTCTCCCCCTCTCTTGTGGAGATCTATTCGATGTAATCTTCTTTTGCGGTGTGCTTGTTGAGACCGATGAATTGTGGGTTCATGATCAAGTTTATCTATGAACAATATTTGAATCTTCTCTGAATTCTTTTATGTATGATTGGTTATCCTTGTAAGTCTCTTCAAATTATCAGTTTGGTTTGGCCTACTAGATTTATCTTTCTTGCAATGGGAGAAGTGCTTAGCTTTGGGTTCAATCTTGTGGTGTCCTCTCCCGATGATGAGGGGCAACAAGGCACGTATTGTATTGTTGCCATCGAGGATAACAAGATGGGGTTTATATCATATTGCATGAGTTTATCCCTCTATGTCATGTCATCTTACTTAAAGCGTTACTCTGTTCTTATGAACTTAATACTCTAGATGCATGCTAGATAGCGGTCGATGTGTGGAGTAACAGTAGTAGATGCAGGCAGGAGTCGGTCTACTGTCTCGGACGTGATGCCTATATACGTGATCATACCCCCGGGTCTATTTTCCATCATATTAATCTCCCGTCAATAAGTTATTTCTAGCGTAGTCTTTATTTTTCTTTCTTTACTTTGCATCTTTATCATAAAAATACCAAAAATATTATCTTATCATATCTATCACATCTCACTCTCGTAAGTGACCGTGAAGGGATTGACAACCCCTTTATTGCATTGGTTGCAAGGATTTTTTTGTTTGTGTAGGTGCGAGGGACTCGTGCGTGGCCTCCTACTGGATTGATACCTTATTTCTCAAAAACCGAGGGAAATACTTACGCTACTTTGCGGCATAACCCTTTCCTCTTCAAGGGAAAACCAACGCAGTGCTCAAGAGGTAGCAAGAAGGATTTCTGGCGCCGTTGCCAGGGAGTCTACGCAAAAGTCAACATACCAAGTACCCATCACAAACCCTTATCTCCCGCATTACATTATTTGCCATTTGCCTCTCGTTTTCCTCTCCCCCACTTCACCCTTGCCGTTTTATTCACCCTCTCTTTTTCGTTTGCCTATTTTTTCGTTTGCTTGTCGTTATGGCTAGTCCCCTTTCTTCTCCGTTGTCTCCCGAGAATGAAGTTCTTGATTTTAAGTAAAGGGAGGGAGAAAATCTAAAAGACGCTTGGTATAGAATTTGCAATGCTCAAAATAGATCTACCAGGAAGCAATCTACTTCCGTTCTTCCCCGCAATTTTTATTTAGGCACTACTCCTTGGTATAGATATATCCTTGATATCATTACCGGAGGGAATTTCTTGGGTAGCCGTACTTTGGTTCTTATAATGCTATGATAGATTTGTTTGGCTCACCATGTCTTTTGGTTAATGGAACTATGTTAACTTTGGAGCATGTAATGCAAAGACTTGAAATTATTGAAAATAAAGTTGCTACCGTAGAGTTAATTGAAAATTTGGATAAAAAGATCCACAACCAAATTACCCAATATGGATCTAAAGTAGGAGTCACTCTGAAAAATATTAAGGAGAAGGGACCCATAGTTAATGAAAGAATAAATCAAGATTCCACTAGAATCGATAAACTTGAGACAAGGGACACGATGTTTTTACCCAGGTTCGGGCCCTCTCGATGGAGGTAAAACCCTACTCCTGCTTGATTAATATGGATGATATGGGTAGTACAAGAGTAGATCTACCACGAGATCAAAGAGGCTAAACCCTAGAAGCTAGCCTATGGTATGATTGTTGTTCGTCCTACGGACTAAAACCTTCCGGTTTATATAGACACCGGATAGGGTTAGGGTTACACAGAGTCGGTTACAATGGTAGGAGATCTACATATCCGTATTACCAAGCTTGCCTTCCACGCCAAGGAAAGTCCCATCCGGACACGGGACGAAGTCTTCAATCTTGTATCTTCATAGTCCAGGAGTCCGCCAAAGGTGATAGTTCGGCTGTCCGGACACCCCTAATCCGGGACTCCCTCAAGAGCCCCGAACCAGGCTTCAATGACGACGAGTCTGGCGCATAGATTGTCTTCGACATTGCGAGGCGGGTTCTTCTCCAAATTCCATATACTTGTCGAATAGTGTTCGGCTTCTGATAAATGCTGCGCTCCTTGGCTTCCACGCCCAATAATGGCCATCTTCCACGTGTTGAATGAATGCGAAAAGCCATACACTTATCCCCCTAGCGGCGCAAATGAGCCGTCTATAAAATTGACGAGGATCTAGATCCGAGTCACACCATCCTCCCTCCGCGAGCTTTCATCGGAGCGCCTCTGACGAAAATCCATTCCATCATGGACAGTCGACGCGGCTCCTCCTCTCGTGCTCCCAGCCCTCAGCCTGGAAATTGGGAGAGATGCTCAGTCCCGCATAGCGAGCTAGTGATACTCCAAACCAAGGGATTTCTTCCCCCGGCCTTCATGGTTCCGGTTCGAGCCGGACTCGCCACCTATAAGGGCGGAAAGCAAGCGGAGAGTGTCCCGATCCCTCCTAAGGAGAGGGGGTATGCTTTGTCACTTATCTAGTAAGAGGACTTGGATTTCAAATTCATCTGTTTCTACGGTGGATCTTGGAGTTCTACTGCCTCCAGTTGCACCACATTACGCCTGCCTCCATTTTGCACATCGCGGGCTTCGTGGCCCTTTGCAAACTGTTCTTGGGCGCCGAGGCTTTTTGCTGTGGAAGAGATTATTCTGCCTTGTACCCCGCTCTCATGAGGGGTCAATATATCAAGTGGGCGGAGCCGAGCTGTGGCGCATCGCCGGACCGGATATCTATCCGGAACCCAAGAAGGCGTCCAAGACCGCCTTCGTAATGGTTTTATATAGAAGACGTCCCACTGCCGGATCCTGTTCGGATCGGTCTCCCGGAGTTTAGCAATGCTCCTTTGAAGAAATGCGTGAGTTGGCGCCCGCGGAGCCCCCAGAGGGAAGACGACAGGGACGTCCTTTACCTGATGGGCCGAATAAGATTTTTAGCTCATTCCGGACTGACCATGATCGGTGTCATGGCCACATGTATCATGCGGGGGGTGCAGCCGCTCCAGTATACGGGCCACCCCATGTGGGATTTCAACGGGGAGGACGATGCCACCCGCCATGGCTGTAAGGGGCCGGGATCGGTCACCGTTCTGGTGAAGATCTTGTCCGCGCTGTACAAGGGAGAAGAGGAGGATTTTCTCCACGTCAGTCCATTGAACGGATTTTCTATGAACAATCCTCGAAGCTGGGTAAGCGAACATTTTTTTGCACATCCGATCCGTATTCCCATGGTTAGGTATCTCATTTTGTGATTTTTACGCAGGAACTGCGCCAGGCCGTAAAAGACATAAACAGACCGCCTCCACAACCCGAGGATCCTAACGGCTCCTCGATCCGCCTCCCAAGAGGATCCGGACATATTGGTGGAGCTGATTGATGGGGTATTTCACCAACCGAGCATCGATAATGCCTTGGTTGCCATTACGGCCGACACCCCGGAATACTTCCAGCCTCACAGATAATCGAGACCGAGGTCCCAATACTCGATAATGACCCATCCGTGCTTATTTTGATCACCCTATACCAATGGTGTTTCGTAGGGGTGCCTTCGAGGCAGGAGGCCGAGCCCGCGGCGGCTAGCCAACAAGGTGCAGCACGGCCACGCAGGTTAAAAAGAAGTGTGGTCTGGATAGAAACGCCGCCGCAACGGTAAGGCGTGTCACCATATTCCCAGGATTGATTCCGGGAAGGTATATTAACGCTGGTGCTCCTTTCAGAAAAGGAAGGCCACGGACTGTGTCCGGAGAGATGGCCAATCGAGCCTCCGCCATCCAGGCTCCAACGCCGGGTCTGGAAGCGGAGGTAAACACGAGGCGTGCGTCGGATGCTCCTCCGACAGAGGATGCCGACAGATTGTCCGCCACCAACTCCGAGTTGGAAAGTGCCATGAATCACAGGCGCCGCCGGACAGTTCTTCGTGACGCATGTTTCTCCCAAGAGGCATTGAATGCCTTCGATTCGGGAGATGCGCACCTCCGTGCCGCTCAAGATGGTCTAGCCAGAGCCACGGAGCAGTATGTAAAGGACATACGGGTGAGGAAATTTGACAGTTATATATGCCTGTAGCCCCCGAGACTTAAAATAGTTAGAAGAACTAATTTAAGGATCATTTGTTATGTAGGATCTTACAGAAAAGAATACCCGACTGTCCCAGGAGCTTGAAGAGTGCAAGGCCCAGCTTGAGGCCGCACTAGCCGCCACAAGGGGAGCCGCAGAGACCCCCTCCGGTAATATATACTTCGAAAGATAAGTAGTTTGTGAAGTGTGGCGTGTGTATAAGTCCTGACAATAATATTGCGAGATGGCGCGGACTAGATCCGACAAGCAACAGCTCCTGCTTCGGTTAAAGGCCGGCGAGAATGTGCTTACAAGGGTGAGGCAAGAGAAAAATAATCTCCAGGATGCCAACACCCAGCTGGGGGAGGAACTAAATGATGTTCGAGCCCAGCTGTGTGACTCCGTTAAGGAGAATCGGCGACTTCGTCGCGGCATTTATAGTAAGTGCTTGAGCGAACTTTTGAAAAAAGAGTTCGGCGAGGAAGTCGACTAACGAGACATATATGTCTCAGAGGTATGCTCACAATTCGCCTTACTGCAGGAAATGCCCTGTTCAACGGGTGACCTACTTCCCGAGCTGTTGCAATCGCATTTAACGAAGTTCGGGTAGGTGATGAGAGGCGTCGCCCAGGCCTGGTGGCCATCCATCTCCCTCCCCGAAGGCCTGGGAGAGCTTGCAGAGAGGCTTCCGGACGCCCGGCGGCGCTTTCGTCTATGGAAGATATCGGCCTGCCGTCAAGGCGCCAGGAGGCTGGGCCATGGTGAAGACGCTGTACACTAAGGCTGACCCAAACCACATGGCCGAGGTCGGACTTGTGGGGCCCGATGGGAAGGAAATCCTCGTGAGCTTAGTGTACGGCCAAGTAGAGTTGGCATAAAGTATTCCCAAAGAGGGATCAGTAAACTAGACATCCTATTAGATGGTATTGAAGAGGAATACAATCAGTCAATTTGACTATGTAATTTAAAATGACATGTAAAATGCCTTCAAGCCGGATTGTAGATCGTTTGTCGTAGCGGACCTTTTCGCTTCAAACAAGGGACCCAACAGTCCGGAGTGTGTCCGAATACCCTCACGGTTATGTAAGAACCGGGGCATGCCTGGAGACCAGGCGTAGGGGTCATAAGTGCTTTATCGCATAAGTGCCCAACTAGTTATGTTATATTACATGGTTAGTAAGAAACATCTTCCAGGGAGAGTAGTTCCGTTAGGGGTTCCTTTCCCTGGGAGGCATGCCCTAAAGTGCATGTCCGGACTGCGAAAAAAGCAGAAAAACATCTGGGGGCAGATAAATGAATACGTAAGAAATTGTCTTTTAGTTCACCGACCGAATATTCCCTTAAGAATGCTAGCTTTTGGCTTCACCCATTCTGAGGTACACGTCCGGCTGACCCGGCGGTAACAATCGCAGAGGTGCTCCCTTTACAACCTAGCCGAACAATCGGGAACGTATGGGTAAGCACAGGAGCCAGGCAACCCAGCCTGGCCAAAACTTAAGTCATATCGATGCATATAATGGTGAGTAAAAGGTACATGCGGAAGTGTGACACATGTGTTGGGCATAAAGCCCGTATAAATAAGCTTCTGTTAAAGAAGCCCCAAGGTATAATGAGCGCGGATAGCGCATCAAGTGTGTGCGAACAATGCGCAAACGAGCCTTTAACGGCTTCGGAAAAAGGAGGAAGAAGGAGAGAAATAAAAGATAGCTTAAAGTATAAAATATAGACGGAGGAAGGAGACGAACTCAGAATCCGGTGCTAGGCGTAGAATCTTCGGAGACGGGCTGCGTTCCATGGGTTCGGCTCGAGTCGGTTATCCGAAGCATTCCATGAGGCAGATGCGCTCCGCCCGGTCGAGGACATGGTCGGCGATGAAGGGACCCTCCCATTTGGGCTTGAGTTTGTCCTTTTTCTTGTCCGGCAGGCGAGAACTAATTCGCCAACATTGTAAGCCTTGGCCCGTACTTCTCTGCTTTGGTATCTTCGAGCTTGCTGTTGATAGAATGCGGAACGAGATTTTTCCACGTCGCACTCATCCTCCAAGGCGTCCAAACTGTCCTGCCGATCGAGCTCGGCTTCTCTTTCTTCGTACATGCGCACGCGAGGTGAGTCATGAATTATGTCGCAGGCAAAACTGCCTCTGCCGTACACCATAAAAATGGTGTGAATCCGGTAGTGCAATTCGGCGTGGTCCGCAGCCCCCAGAGTACGGAGTCAAGCTCCTCTACCCACTGCATATTAGATTCCTTGAGGGACCGCACTAGTCTGGGTTTAATGCCTCTCATGATTAGACCATTTGCTCTCTCGACTTGACCGTTAGTTTGAGGGTGATAGACTGAAGCGTAGTCGAGCTTGATGCCCATGTTTTTGCACCAGAGTTTGACCTCGTCGGCCATGAAGTTGGTGCCATTATCGCGATGATGCTATGGGGACGCCAGTAACGGTGTACTACCCTGATATGAAGTCTATCACCGTCCGGATTCGCCGTCTTAACAGGCTTTGCCTCTATCCATTTGGTGAATTTATCCACCATGACCAATAGGTATTTTTGCGTGTGGGTTCCCCCTTTAAGGGGTCCAACCATATCAAGCCCTCAGACCGCGAACGGCCAGGTGATGGGTATAGTTTTGAGAGCGGTAGGTGGCATGTGGCTTTGATTAGCAAAGAGCTGGCATCCGACGCATCGTTGGACCAAGTCCTGAGCATCTGCCCGGGCCGTCGGCCAATAAAATCCTGTACGGAAGGCCTTGCCTACAAGGGTCTGGGATGCGGCGTGGTGCCCGCCGAGTCCGGCATGAATTTCAGCCAGAAGATTCTGCCCTTCCTCTTCGGAGATACACCTTTGAAGGACTCCGGTTGTGCTTTTCTTATAAAGCTCTCCCTCATGGACCTTATAGGCTTTAGATCGCCGCACTATGCAAATGGCCCTCGTTTTGGTCCTAGGGAAGTTCCTGCCTGGTTAGGTAGGCTAGGAATGGTTCTATCCACGGGGTAATGACTGCCATTATTGAGTGGGCTGACGGTGTTATTTCGTTGGCAGAACCACCAACTATGTCAGAATGTTCGGTGTGGGGTAGTGTGGTTGGGTCCGGGATGTTATTTCCGGACTCTCCCTCCCATAACACGGATGGCTTGAAAAGCTTCTCTAGGAAGATGTTGGGAGGGACGACATCGCGCTTTGCGCCAATGCGTGCCAACACGTCCGCTGAAATTCGAGCCCCTCAAACCGAGCTGACATTTTTAGGACGGCATTGCGATAAGCTGCCATTTTCGGATCCTTGGCATCAAAGTCTCCATTTATTTGGGATATCGCGAGGTTTGAATCCCCGCGGACCTCTAGGCGCTGAATGCCCATGGAGACTGCCATCCGGAGACCATGTAGAAGAGCCTCGTATTCAGCTGCGTTGTTGGAGTCCGTGTACATTCTCTGAAGTACGAATTGGGACTGTATCTCCAGATTAGGGACGTCGAGCGGCCCCTTGACCCCAGGCCAGCCAACATTTTGGAGCCGTCAAGTGCATGATCCGAGTTGGAATATCGCCCGTACTCTTTAGGGAGTTCGGCTTCAGTCCATTCGGCGACGAAGTCGGCCAAAACTTGCGACTTAATAGCTCGCCGTGGCTTGTAGGTTATGTCAAACGGGAGGAGCTCGATGGCCCATTTGGCAATCCGGCCCGTTGCGTCGCGGTTGTTTATAATGTCATTAAGAGGTACTTCGGAGGCTACTGTTATCGAACACTCTTGGAAGTAGTGTCGCAGCTTCCGGGATGCCATGAACACCGCGTATGCTATCTTTCGATAATGCGGGTACCGTGACTTGCATGGAGTTAGGACAGTGGACACTTAGTAAACTGGTTTTTGATGCTAAAAAAAAACTGGTTTTTGGAGAGGGAACTTGTGTCCGTCCGTTTCTCGTTCGACAACGAGCACCGCGCTTACAACTTGATGGGTTGCCGCGATGTATAATAGCATTGGTTCGCCCATGTTGGGCGCGGCCAGGACCGGATTTGTTGCCAATATGGCTTTGATTTCTTCGAGTCCGGCCGTGGTGGCATCCGTCCACTCGAAGTGTTCGATTATTGCGCAGAGGCGATAAAGGGTAATGCCTTTTCTCCTTAGCGGGAGATAAAGCGGCTTAGAGCCGCCACGCATCCAGTCAATTTTTGTATTTGTTTGAGGTCTTTTGGGATATCCAATTGAGACAGAGCTCGGATCTTGGCTGGGTTTGCTTCAATTCCTCTACCGGAGACAATGCAGCCCAAGAGCTTTCCGGCTGGTATGCCGAAAACGCATTTTTCCGGGTTGAGATTGATGTCATATGCTCCGAGATTGTCGAATGTGAGCCTCAAGTCGTCTACTAGAGTTTCGACATGCTTGGATTTGACGACCACATCGTCTACGTATGCCTCCACTGTTTTGCCGATCTGGTTTGCCGACATGTCCGGAATCATGCGCTGATATGTTGCATCGGGCGTTTTTGATCCCGAAGGGCACCGTGTTGAAGCGTAATGGGCCGTATGGAGTGATGAATGCCGCTATGCTTGGTCTGGCTCTGCCATCTTAATTTGGTGGTAGCCGGAGTATGCGTCGAGGAAGCACAATGAATCGTGTCCTGCGGTAGCGTCGATAATTTGATCAATGCGGGGAAGGGGGAAGGGATCCTTTGGGCAAGCCTTGTTAAGGTCCTTGAAATCGACACACACGCGCCAGGATTTGTCCTTCTTTGGTACCATTACCAGGTTTGCTAGCCAGTCCGGATGTTTTATATCTCTAATGAATCCGGCCTCCAATAGTATGGCTAGCTCCTCTCCCATGGCCTGTCTCTTAGGTTCAGAGAAACGCCAAGAGCTTGTTTGATCGGCTTGAATCCTTTTAGGATATTTAGGCCGTGCTCGGCCAACCGGCGTGGGATTCCTGGCATGTCTGAAGGGTGCCAGGCAAAGATGTCCCAATTTTCGCGTAGGAATTCTCGTAGTGCGGCGTCTACATCAGGGTTTAACTGTGCCCCGATGGAGGCCGTTTTTGTAGGGTCCATTGGATGGACTTGGAATTTGACTATTTCGTCCGCCGGTTTAAAAGAGGTGGACTTGGATCTCTTATCGAGTATCACATCGTCCCTGTTCACCGTGGAGCGCAGCACAGTGAGTTCCTCGGCCGCTAGGGCTTCGGATAGTGCCTCAAGGGCAAGTGCGGCTGTTTTATTTTCGGCGCGGAGTGCTATGTCCGGGTCACTAGCAAGAGTGATGATTCCGTTGGGTCCGGGCATTTTGAGCTTCATGTACCTGTAATGGGGTATAGCTTCAAAATTGTGAATGCCTCTCGCCCTAATAGAGCGTGGTATCCATTGCTGAACGGGGCCACATGGAATGTGACCTCCTCGAACTGTAATTATTCGGGCGTACAAACACCACATCCGGTGTGATTTTTCCTGTACAAAGCATGCTTTCCGACCGGGATTATTCCTCTAAAGGTTGTGCTGCTTCGCTCAATTCGGCTCCAGTCTATTTCCATTTTTTGAAGGGTTTCCTCGTAAATGAGGTTTAATCTGTTGCCGCCATCCATGAGTACCTTGGTAAGGCGAAAGCCGTCCACTATTGGACTGAGGACCAATGCGGCTGGTGCTCGGGCTGTTCGGAATTTAGGTTCGTCACTGGCGTTAAAGGTAATAGCCGTGTCACTCCATGGATTTATTGTTGCTACCTGGTGGACTTCAGCAAGGCTGCGGAGTGTTCGTTTCCGCATATTATTTGATGCGAAAGTTTCGAAGACTGTTAATACCGTACTGGTATTGCTGGGCTGGTGCTCTGGAGCTAGAAGCTCTTCGCCACTTTTGTCCACCTGCCGTAGTATCCAACATGCTCTAAGGCTATTAGTTCGAGTGGCGCCCTACAATACTATGAATTTTGCAGGTCCATTGAGCCATCCCTCCAAAGATGGTTCCATGCCCTTTAGAGGGTTTTGCTTTTTGGTATTTAACCCGGTGCTGGTAATGATGCACCCTTTTACTTTGGACTAGGGTTGTGTTCAAGGCCGGATTATCCCAAAATTTGATTTCGGTTTTCCAGGCGCTCTCCATCGCACAGTACTTTCGTACTATGGACGCCAAGTCAGCAAAGCGTGTAATTTCGCGATGACTTACGGCGTTGAGGATTCCTTCGTCCGTGCAATTAGTGCAGAAGAATGAAATTGCGTCCTCTTCTCGGTAGTCCTTTATCCTGTTCATGACCAGGAGGAATCTGGCCCAGTAATGATGTACTGTTTCAGTGGGTTCTTGCCGGATTTGGGATAGATCACTTATGGTTGGGTGGGCGGGTGGAGTTAAATTCCGAACTCCGTCCGATCTAAGACTCAGGGGCCAAGAAGTTTCCGAACTTGGAAGCTTGGGTTCTTGGACATTGTCCGATGAATCTAGCCTGCTGCCTGACTTTAAGTTCAGGGCTTGAGTGGTGTTCTCCCCTCCGCGGGAATCCGGCATGGAGGGGTCAGGAATCCGGACATAGCTAGTCCTTAAGATAGAAGAAGGGTCGCCATATTGTTCCTCTACCACAATGACGTGGTGGGTAGCCCGGGAGAGTTATTCTCTCTCGGATCGGTTTTAGGCCCAATCTGGTCGTAGTCTGTAGCGACTCCTGTAGGCGATGGCGCGATCCAAGAGCTCGTTTAAGGAAGAGAGCTCCATCGGATCTAACTGCTCGGCGAGTTCCGAGTCGACGTGAAGATTGCTTTCGATGACCCGAGAAGTCATCGTCGGCGCGGCGGCCGGACAGGCGGTCATAAGAAAACCGCCTAGCCGGAGAGTTTGGCCGATAGCCAAAGCTCCTTTAGCAACAGTGCCGTCTTTAAAGACAGGATGAGGCATCCTTCCTGATGGCGACGACACAGCGGAACTCTCAATGAAAGCACCAATGTCGGTGTCAAAACCGGCGGATCTCAGGTATGGGGTCCCGAACTGTGCGCCTGGGCGGATGGTAACAGGAGACAAGGGAGACGATGTTTTTACCCAGGTTTGGGCCCTCTCGATGGAGGTAAAACCCTACTCCTGCTTGATTAATATTGATGATATGGGTAGTACAAGAGTAGATCTACCACAAGATCAAAGAGGCTAAACCCTAGAAGCTAGCCTATGGTATGATTGTTGTTCGTCCCCACGGACTAAAACCCTCCGGTTTATATAGACACCGGATAGGGTTAGGGTTACACAGAGTCGGTTGCAATGGTAGGAGATCTACATATCCGTATTGCCAAGCTTGCCTTCCATGCCAAGGAAAGTCCCATCCGGACACGGGACGAAGTCTTCAATCTTGTATCTTCATAGTCCAGGAGTTCGGCCAAAGGTGATAGTTCGGCTGTCCGGACACCCCCTAATCCGGGACTCCCTCAGGTATCATTACCAACTTCAGAACCACTTTTTCTTCCGTAAAGAATACTCCAAGTCCTCCAACTAAAATTGCCAAGCTTATGTATGTTCCTAAAAGTAAGGGTGAATCATCTAGTAAGGAAACTGCGGATCTCAAATCTATAAGTATTCATCCCGATCTTTTTTCTATCATTGAGGAACCATTTGCCACAAGTGAATTTTTTGGTTATGTGCCTCGAAGTTTGATAATTAATAAAAATAAAGAAATTCCAAAGGATGATAGATGTCTCATTGACGAATTCCCCACCAAAGGTGGCAATACCTAGATCTATCCTTGCTATTATGCCTAGCTAGGGGCGTTAAACGATAGCGCTTGTTGGGAGGCAACCCAATTTTATTTTTAGTTTTTTGCTTTTTGTTTCTGTTTAGGAATAAATATTTGATCTAGACTCTGGTTAGATTTGTTTTTATGTTTTAATTAGTGTTTGTGCCAAGTATAACCTATAGGATCTTCTTGGATGATAGTTATTTGATATTGCTGAAAATTTCAGAAACTTCCTGTTCATGAAAATAATTGTTAGAAATCATAAGAACGTGATAAAATATTGATTCCAATTGTTGCTGATCAATAAAAGCAAAAATTCTAGGTCGTCCTGTTTTGGCTGAATTTTTGGAGTTCCTGAACTTTGCGTTAGTTACAGATTACTACAGACTGTTCTGTTTTTTTACAGATTCTGTTTTTCGTGTGTTGTTTGCTTATTTTGATGAATCTATGGCTAGTAAAATAGTTTATAAACCATAGAGAAATTGGAATACAGTAGGCTTAACACCAATATAAATAAAGAATGAGTTCATTACAGTACCTTGAAGTGGTGTTTTGTTTTCTTTCGCTAACGGAGCTCACGAGATTTTCTGTTAAGTTTTGTGTTGTGAAGTTTCAAATTTTGGGTAAAAGACTTGATGTATTATGGAACAAGGAGTGGCAATAGCCTAAGCTTGGGGATTCCCATGGCACCCCAAGATAATCTAAGGACACCGAAAAGCCAAAGCTTGGGGATGCCCCGGAAGTCATCCCCTCTTTCGTCTACTTCCATCGGTAACTTTACTTGGAGCTATATGTTTATTCACCACATGATATGTGTTTTGCTTGGAGCGTCTTGTATGATTTGAGTCCTTGCTTAGTTTACCACAATCATCTTTGCTGTACACACCTTTTGAGAGAGACACACATGATTCGGAATTTATTAGAATACTCTATGCGCTTCACTTATATCTTTTGAGTTATATAGTTTTTGCTCTAGTGCTTCACTTATATCTTTTAGAGCACGGCGGTGGTTTTGTTTTATAGAAACTATTATTCTCTTACGCTTCACTTATATTATTTTGAGAGTCTTAAACAGCATGGTAATTTTCTTAAATTGGGAAATTAATCCTAATATCTTAGGTATTCAAGACTAGTAAAAAACTTTCTTATGAGTGTGCTGAATGCTAAGAGAAGTTTGATGCTTGATGATTGTTTTGAGATATGAAGGGAGGGATATTAAAGTTGTGCTAGTTGAGTAGTTGTGAATTTGAGAAATACTTGTGTTGAAGTTTGCATGTCCCGTAGCATGCATGTATGGGAAACGTTATGTAACAAATTTGAAACATGAGGTGTTCTTTGATAGTCCTCCTTATGAGTGGCGGTCGGGGACGAGCGATGGTATTTTCCTACTAATCTATCCCCCTAGGAGCATGCGCGTAGTGCTTGGTTTTTGATGACTTGTAGATTTTTGCAATAAGTATGTGAGTTCTTTATGACTAATGTTCAGTCCATGGATTATACGCACTCTTACCCTTCCATCATTGCTAGCCTCTTCGTTACCATGCATTGTCCTTTCTCACATTGAGAGTTGGTGCAAACTTTGCCGGTGCATCCAAACCCCGTGATATGATACACTCTTTCACACATAAACCTCCTTATATCTTCCTCGAAACAGCCACCATACCTACCTATTATGGCATTTCCATAGCCATTTCGAGATATATTGCCATGCAACTTTCCACCGTTCCATTTATTATGACACGCTCATGATTGTCATATTGCTTTGCATGATCATGTAGTTGACATTGTATTTGTAGCAAAGCCACCGTTGATAATTTTTCATACATGTCACTCTTGATTCATTGCTATCCCAGTATACCGCCGGAGGCATTCATATAGAGTCATACTTTGTTCTAGTATCGAGTTGTAATCATTGAGTTGTAAATAAATAGAAGTGTGATGATCATCATTCATAGAGCATTGTCCCAATAAAAAAAGAGAAAGGCCAAATAAAAAAAGGGAGGCCCAAAAAAAGAGAATAAAAAGGGACAATGCTACTATCCTTTTTTTCCACACTTGTGATTCAAAGTAGCACTATGATCTTCATGATAGAGAGTCTCTTGTTTCGTCACTGTCATATACTAGTGGGAACTTTTCATTATAGAACATGGCTTGTATATTCCAAAAATGGGCTTCCTCAAATTCCCTAGGTATTCGTGAGCAAGCAAGTTGGATGCACACCCACTTAGTTTCTTTTGTTGCGCTTTCATGCATTTATAGCTCTAGTGCATCCGTTGCATGGCAATCCCTACTCCTTACATTAACATCAATAGATGGGCATCTCCATAGCTCATTGATTAGCCGCGTTGATGTGAGACTTTCTCCTTTTTTGTCTTCTCCACATAACCCCCATCATTATATTCTATTCCACCCATAGTGCTATATCCATGGCTCGCACATGTATTGCGTGAAGGTTGAAAAAAGTTTGAGATTACTAAAGTATGAAACAATTGCTTGGCTTGTCATCGGGGTTGTGCATGATGAGAGCATTCTTGTGTGACGAAAATGGAGCATGACTAAACTATATGATTTTGTAGGGATGAACTTTCTTTGGCCATGTTATTTTGCGAGGACATAATTGCTTAGTTAGTATGGTTGAAGTATTATTACTTTTATGTCAATATTAAACCTTTATCTTGAATCTTTCGGATCTGAATATTCATACCACAATTAGGAGAATTAAATTGAAATTATGCCATGTAGCATTCCACATCGGAAATTCTGTTTTTATCATTTACATACTCGAGGACGAGTAGGAATTAAGCTTGGGGATGCTTGATACGTCTCCAACGTATCTATAATTTTTTATTGTTCCATGCTATATTATATTCTATTTTGGACATTAATGGGATTTATTGTACACTTTTATATTATTTCTGGGACTAACCTATTAACCGGAGGCCAAGCCCAGAATTGCTGTTTTTTGCCTATTTCAGAGTTTCACACAGAAAGAATATCAAACGGAGTCCAAACGGAATGAAACCTTCGGGAACGTGATTTTCGGAACGAACGTGATCCAGAGGACTTGGACCCTACGTCCAGACATCAACCAAGAGGGCACGAGGTAGGGGGGCGCGCCTACCCCCCTGGGCGTGCCCTCCACCCTCGTGGGCCCCACATTGCTCCACCAACGTACTTCTTCCTCCTATATATACCTACATACCCCCAAACTACCAGACACGGAGCCAAGAACCTAATTCCACCGCCGCAACCTTCTATACCCGTGAGATCCCATCTTGGGGCCTTTTCCGGAGCTCCACCGGAGGGGGCATCGATCACGGAGGGCTTCTACATCAACACCATAGCTCTCCTATGATGTGTGAGTAGTTTACCTCAGACCTTCGGGGCCATAGTTATTAGCTAGATGGCTTCTTCTCTCTTTTTGGATCTCAATACATTGTTCTCCCCCTCTCTTGTGGAAATCTATTCGATGTAATTTTCTTTTGCGGTGTGTTTGTTTAGACCGATGAATTGTGGGTTTATGATCAAGTTTATCTATAAACAATATTTGAATCTTCTATGAATTCTTTTATGTATGATTGGTTATCTTTGCAAGTCTCTTCGAATTATCAGTTTGGTTTGCCCTACTAGATTGATCTTTCTTGCAATGGGAGAAGTGCTTAGCTTTGGGTTCAATCTTGCGGTGTCCTTAACTAGTGACAGTAGCAGCAGCAAGGCATGTATGGTATTGTTGCCATCGAGGATAACAAGATGGGTTTTATATCATATTGCATGAGTTTATCCCTCTACGTCATGTCATCTTACTTAAAGCATTACTCTGTTCTTATGAACATAATACTCTAGATGCATGCTGGATAGCGGTCGATGTGTGGAGTAATAGTAGTAGATGCAAAAGGTGAGTCGGTCTACTTGTCTCGGATGTGATGCCTATATACATGATCATACCTAGATATTCTCATAACTATGTTTAGTTCTGTCAATTTCTCAACAGTAATTTGTTCACCCACCATAATACTTATGCTCTTGAGAGAAGCCACTAGTGAAACCTATGGCCCCCGGGTCTATTTTCCATCATATTAATCTCCCATCAACAAGTTATTTCTAGCGTCGTCTTTATTTTGCTTTCTTTACTTTGCATCTTTATCATAAAAATACCAAAAATATTATCTTATCATATCTATTAGATCTCACTCTCGTAAGTGACCGTGAAGGGATTGACAACTCCTTTATTGCGTTGGTTGCGAGGATTTATTTGTTTGTGTAGGAGCGAGGGACTCGTGCGTGGCCTCCTACTGGATTGATACCTTGGTTCTCAAAAACTGAGGGAAATACTTACGCTACTTTGCTACTTCACCCTTTCCTCTTCAAGGGCAAACCACGCAGTGCTCAAGAGGTAGCACCCATGCCTCCGCCAAGGGCGCGAGAATGTTCGACCGAAGTGGGGGGCGGCAAGGCCTCTTGCGGGGCGACAATGTTTATGTTAGAAATAACAAGGACTCGTTCCTTGGCATGGGCCTCGCTCACGCACAAAGAACCCGTCAAGCACCCTTTTTCATTATAAATTTCCCATACAGGTAAATTCATACGGAATAAAAACCATGAACAAGGGGATTACAAGCTTTAAATCTAACAAGTGCCCGCAGGCTTACAAACTAAAAATAGATGAGATGCCCGTAATCCCTTTCTTGTCCCTCTCCTCAGAAGGTGGAACAAGACAGCAGGAGGGCAAAAAGAGCGCCTAGGCAAGGTACGAGGAGCAGAAAGAACCAAGAGGACGTCTTAGTAACCGGAAAGGAGCTGGGAGACGAGGCAGCGGGCCGGCAATATGCGACGAAGGCGTCGGTGCACGTGTACTCCGATTTGACGGCCGCCACCCGCCTTCTTCGCCTTCTCCGGCCCTCCTACGCCAGCCGCCCAAGGAGAGAACGGGGAGTGCCCCGATGGAGAGCTTGACAAGGAAGGCCCTCGGCAGGGCGCGAGGCCGAGGGAGGGGCAACGCGGTCAGTCGAAGTCGGAGTCGGCATCCTGCCGCTCGACTCCCTCGTTGTCGATGTCGCTGTCCTCCTCATCACTCCCGCTCGAGGAGGAATCTTCATCGTCGGAGGAGCTCTCCACGCAGCACTGTAGGCGAGTTCCAAGATCTCCGAAGACCTTAACGGAGAGCAGGCCGTCCTCCATTAACTTGAAGTAAAGGACGAGCCCCGCCGTCAGGCTGTGGATGCGGGCGAATGTCTTCCATCCACGAAGGAGGTACATGACCTGAGGGGCGGGGAAGTCGACATCGACCTGTGTGCCGGCATTCCCACAACCCCTCATGTGCAACCTGAGGGTCTGGGGCGGGTCACGCTCCATCTCCCGAGCAAACAGGGTAGGAAGACGAAGACAACGACGCGGTGGCTGGCACAGCCTGATGAAGAACTCACAGGGCTGGTACCCGACATGGCCCTCCATCAGGAGGGGCGCCGCTGGCGGAGGCAGGACCGATGCACCGCCCCGTCCACCTCTTCCCCGAGCGCCACGACGACCTCGGCCTCGGCCCCTTCCCCTTCCCCTCACGGCCGGCTCCACCGCCGCGAGATCTTGGGAAGGAGGGACGCGCTGTCGAGCAGCAACCCTCGCACCCACGATCTTGGGAAGGAAGGAGCAGAGGTAGAAGGAAATGGATAATGGGAGAATATGGGATGCCGTCCCCCTCCCCTTCTTATAAAGGGGCGGAGCCGGGGCTCAGCCGCCCCATTCGACCAATGCAGTCACCAAGGGCGCAGGAAATCAGGACCGACCCGCTGTCCCAATCAGCGACGGCTCGGTTTCCCGCCTCCACCGATTGCCACCTGCATGAAGGACACGTGGCGAGCATGCAGAGCCGAGGGGACGGGTGAGGCGACCGTTCCCCGCCCCGTGACCGTGGGGCGTGGGAGCCTTGAAGACCGCGACCCGAGTCCACTCAGTAAATGAGCCGCGCCTCCACGCCTCCCTCTTTTTATGGGGAAGGCGCGAGCCGCCTCTTTACTGTGATGTGACGCATGCGTGTGGGAACCACCCCATGCATGACCCCAACGTCAGACACGCCCCTCCACGTCGCGTGTTCAACGTGGGTCGTCGGGAAGCGCATCGGACGGAACAGTTACAACGGTAAAATCCGCCCCACCTGCCCGCCCACCATTTTGGGCCAGGCCCAACAACGTGTCGCCCTTATGTGTGGCCGAGGCCCGGGGGCTCCTGTCGGTGTACAAAAGTAGGGGCTCTCCTTTCGACCCCTTTACTTGTGCACGAGCAGTCAGAGCCACGCGCCATGGATACACCTAGCAGGGCAGAAGAGGGAAGCCGGAGAGAAGCCGAAGCCCAAGACAAACAAGACAACGCCAAGACCGAGAACCCAAAGAGCAGAGTGGCGAAGCAGGGTCCCCCGGCAAGACCCTTGCCGGGGCAGCCTCAGCAGCCCCGGCAAGAGCCTTGCCTGGGCAGCTCGCCCAACAGCAGCAGAGTGAGCCGCCCTCGAGCCCAAGAGTTCCAAACGCCGCCAACAACTAAGTTGGAACCAAGGCTCGGGAGGCACCTCTGTGGTGGCATGCAAATATTTGTCAAGACCATAACCATGTGAGATCAGATGAGGACCAGCAGACAGCGACCCTCGGCGGGATCTCGGCGGAGGGAATCCACAAGACCCCCGGCAAGCGCCTTGCCGGGGACGACTGCAATGCCACGGCAAGGTCCTTGCCGAGGACATCAGCGGGGCCACAGCCAGGCCCACGTCGAACAAGACTCTCTCCCCGCCGTTACCGCAGCTGCCAGCCCAACCAGCTGGCAGGCACCTGCGTGGCAACATGTGGCTTCCGAGCCAACTCAGCAAGCACCTGCGTGGTGGCATGCAGATCTTCGTGAAGGCTCCACCACCGCGCCGCCTCAGCTGCCTGCCTGCCTACATGGCGCCGCATGCATCGCTGGCCTGGGCGCGTGTCGAAGCAAGGCGAGGCGGCAATGGACAGGATGGGCCTCGTTCCCGTCTCTGGTAAAGCTAAGGGACACCTAAGCGATGCATTAAATGCGTCTTGTCCTGTAATACGGGCGATAAGCTCGCAACACTGTAGACCTTTCCACCTCATGTATGCCACTGTGGCAGCCCCTTTCGACTATAAAAGGAGGCCCATGGCATACTGGAGAGGGATTCGACTCTTTTGGGCAGGTTACACCCCGTAGCTAGCTCAAGAACAGAAGTACACTCAATACATCCACCAAAGCAGGACTAGGGTATTACGCACCCTGACGACCCGAACCTGGGTAAACGATCCGTGTGCTTCCTGTTAGACCTGCTCTTCTCACAACCCCGCGCCCTGCCAACCGTAGTAGTGATTCTTGTGATCCCATAGGTGTCATTCCCACCGACATGGGGTGCCCCCCTCCCCCGTATATAAAGGAGTGGAGGAGGGGGAGGGCCGTCCCTCCTATGGCGCGCCCCATGGGGAGTCCTGCTACCACCGGGAGTAGGATCCCCCCCCCTTCCCTAGTGGGACTAGGAGTGGAAGGAAGGGGGATGAAGGAGGAAGGAAAGGGGGGGCTGGCCCCCCACCCAATTCGGATTGGGCTTGGGGGGGGGGGGACGGGGACGCCCCCTCCTTTGCTTCCTTCTCCTCTCTCCCACTATGGCTCAATAAGGCCCATATACCTCCCGGGGAGTTCCGGTAACCTCTCGATGCTCCGGTATATGCCCGAACTCTTCCGGAACCATTCCGACGACAAAATATAGTCGTCCAATATATCAATCTTTATGTCTCAACCATTTCGAGACTCCTCGTCATGTCCGTGATCATATCCGGGACTCCAAACTACCTTCGGTACATCAAAACACATAAACTCAAAATACCGATCGTCACCGAACGTTAAGCATGCGGACCCTATGGGTTCGAGAACTATGTAGACATGACTGAGACTCATCTCTGGTCAATAACCAATAGCGGAACCTGGATGCTCATATTGGTTCCTACATATTCTATTAAGATCTTTATCGGTCAAACCGCATAACAACATACGTTGTTCCCTTTGACATCGGTATGTTACTTGCCCGAGATTCAATTGTGGGTATCTCAATACCTAGTTCAATCTCGTTACCGGCAAGTCTCTTTACTCATTCCGTCATGCATCATCCTGCAACTAACTCAATAGTTCTATTGCTTGCAAGGCTTATTGTGATGTGCATTACCGAGAGGGCCCAGAGATACCTCTCCGACAATCGCAGTGACAAATCCTAATCTTGATATATGCCAACTCAACAAGTACCATCGGAGACACATGTAGAACACCTTTATAATCACCCAGTTATGTTGTGACGTTTGGTAGCACACAAAGTGTTCCTCCGATATTCGGGAGTTGCATAATATCATAGTCATAGGAACATGTATAAGTCATGAAGAAAGCAGTAGCAATATACTACACGATCAGGTGCTAAGCTAACGAAATGGGTCAAGTCAGTCACATCATTCACTAATGATGTGATCCCGTTAATCAAATGACAACTCATGTCTATGGCTAGGAATCTCAACCATCTTTCATTCAACGAGCTAGTCAAGTAGAGGCATACTAGTGAAACTCTGTTTGTCTATGTATTCACACATGTACTGGGTTTCCGGTTAATACAATTCTAGCATGAATAATAAACATTTATCATGATATAAGGAAATATAAATAACAACTTTATTATTGCCTCTAGGGCATATTTCCTTCAGTCTCGCACTTGCACTAGAGTCAATAATCTAGATTACACAATAATGATTCTAACACCCGTGGAGTCTTGGTGCTTATCATGTTTTGCTCGTGAGAGAGGCTTAGTCAACGGGTCTGCAACATTCAGATCTGTATGTATGTTGCAAATCACTATGTCTCCCTCCTTGACTTGACCACGGATGGAATTGAAGCATCTGTTGATGTGCCTGGTTCCCTTGTGTAATCTGGATTCCTTTACCAAGGCAATTGCACCAGTATTGTCACAAAAGATTTACAGCGGACACGATGCACTAGGTATGACACCTAGATCGGATATGTACTCCGCTTCACACGTAGATACTGCCACGACGCTTTTGCTTAGAATTGCACCAACTGACAGCTCCACCGTTCAACATAAATATGTATCCGAGTTGTGACTTAGAGTCATACGGATCAGTATCAAAGCTTGCAACGACATAACCATTTACGACGAACTCTTTGTCACCTCCATAAATGAGAAACATATCCTTAGTCCTTTTCAGGTACTTCAGGATGTTCATGACCGTTGTCCAGTGATCCACTCCTGGATTACTTTAGTACCTCCCTGCTAAACTAATAGCAAGGCACACATCAGGTCTGGTACACAACATTGCATACATGATAGAGCCTATGGCTGAAGCATAGGGAACACCTTTCATTTTCTCTCTATCTTCTACAGTCGTCGGGCATTGAGTCTGACTCAACTTCACACCTTGTAAAACAGCCAAGATGTCAGGACCCTGATTCCAAGTCACATCGATCTAGCCGGTAACACCTCATATCACTTTGCGACCTTACGCACGGTATTCCCACGGGTGTCGCCTTACCATGGCCCGGGACCGTTTGCGCCTTTTGGCTCACGTATATGATAGTGTCGCTAGCATCTATGACAGAGAACCCGGGCTGACATGACTAGTCGTGAACCCAAAGTGGCACTAACTTACGGGGACATGCATACATGATTCAACATCGAGCATGCCGGCCAGCAGCGTGCGAATCCGGGCTGTAGCACTGGCTAACAGACTCAGGGAACCCGGGCTGTAGCAGCTAGGCAGGACTCGGATGTCACCGCGTGACATTTCGCCAAGGGACGGAACCACAGCAAGTGAATCACATGCCAGTCAAGTGTTACGGAGCGAGTAGTCTTTGGGCTAGCAGGATTCCGGTGAACCGGGCTGTAGCAGACTACTATGAATCATGGAAGCCCAAGACTACATTTCCCCATAAGAGAGGCTACCAAGGATAAACAACTAGGTTTTTGGATCCCACACATACCAAGCATTTCAATCATACACACAATATGCACGATATGTGTAAATACAACATGGCGTCACACCATACCTCTACGACTCAAGTATTTATTCATTAGGCTCCGAGGAGCCAAGCATTACAAACATGGGTCTCATGACCCCAACATTCAGAGCATACAAACAACAAGCACATGCGGAAGCTTAACTTGTCTGAGTACAGACAACTACAAATGAAGAAGGCTGAGAAGCCTGACTATCTACAAGACCCTGTCGAGGGCACAAGATCGTAGCTGAGGTAAGAAGCTAAATGTCGAGGTCCATGCGGAACTACTAGCGAGACTGACGTCTCTCTGCAAAACCAGAAAATAGGGAAACGTGAGTACAAATATACCCAGCAAGACTTACATCAGAACTAACTACATATGCATCGGTATCAACAAAGGGGGTAGTGGAGTTTAACTGCAGCAAGCCAGCTTTGACTCGGTGGCTATCCTAAACTACACTGCAAGTAACTCTTTTGAGGTGGCGCACACGAGTCCACATATTCACCATGTCAATACACCACTATGGATCCGCTCCCGTCGCCCTACGAGAAGGCCATCCATAGCAGTCACGCTTATCTTGCAAGTTTTAGAGTATCCACTTTCACTTGTCTATGAACTGTACAGGCAACCCAGAAGTCCTTTACCGCGGACACGGCTATTCGAATAGATGATGTTAACCCTACAGGAGTGTACTTCTTCACACACGCTCTCGCCACTTACCACCATGTACACGCCGTGTATCTCGGCAACCTTCAAGCGGAAGCCTGGCGAGGGAGTCGGCCACGACCTGACTAACCACACAAGTCTCTAGTCCAGGTTTATCGCCTATTCGGGTTCCATCCGCGAGGAGATCCGGCTGGAGTTTCGCTCACAGCCCCAAACGACGTGTGCAGGGTTCCCGAGACACCAAACGGGCACCCGGTACACCGTGCCACGGTGTATCTACCGCATCATAGCCCACCCTTAGGGTCAGCGCTACGCATGGCCTCCAACACATATCCTACAAACACCAGAAACTAGTTGCAACTCCTGGACGGAGGGCAAGGGAAGTTAATGAGTCGAGAGGGTCCATTGGTTTCGGGCCCAATGCATGGTAGTAGCTGTTTCATGGATCACAAACACAGAACTCGGTTCCTGGGGAAGGTTTTGGTGAGATAACCCACCATGTACTCCTACATGGCCTCTCACCGCTACCTTTACCAAATCGTGCTCACACACTTAGCTCACACATAGTAGGACATAGTCATCACCATTCCAATTCATTCCCGATGAATCAGACCTGACTCAACTCTAAGCAGTAGCAGGCATGACAAACAAGCATGAATGAGTAGGCACATCAGGGAGCAAAGAACTCCTACTCATACTAGTGGGTTTCATCTATTTACTGTGGCAATGACAGGTCATGTAGAGGAAAAGGGGTTCAGCTACCGCATCATGTAACAGTTGAATCGATGTTGTCTTAATGCAGTAAAAGAGAGCAGGAGCGAGAGTGTGGGATTGTATCGGAATGAACAAGGGGGTTTTGCTTGCCTGGCACTTCTGAAGATAGCATTGAGTCTTCATCAGTGTTAACGATCACAACGTCAGAATAACGTCTACCGAGGGGGAACAACACCGGCAATAGAGAGGAAACACCATCAATGCAATGCAACAATATGATGCAGGAATGTGACATGGCAATATGTTGTGATTTGAGCTAATGCATCTACAACCAGGGTGGTTTGAGCTCATTTGAATCAAAGATTCAAATTCAAACTCAAGTTATTGGCTTATCAAGTGCATTAACATGTTTTGAGCTAAACAGCAAGGTTAAATTGTTCTAACATGCATGAAACGAGTACAGATGGATAGATTGGATTTTTCTGATCATTTTTCATATATAAATTATTTCATTTTGGAGTTATGGTTGAATTTCTATGTGTTTTTGGAGTTCAAATCATTTTCTGGATTTTCTAGTTATTTAGAGTTAAACAAAATCCACTAAATGATTTCTTCGCGTCAAGATGACATCGGTGACATCAGCGGTCAATGGAGCGGCCCGAGTCAAACCTGACCGATTGGGTCCCCGTGTCGATTACTAACTAAACTGTCCTGGTTTAATTAGCACTAATCCTAGATTAATTAGTAGGTCCGGGCCCCACGCGTCAGTGACCCAGGGTGGTCAAACCCTCGTCAGACGGGGTCAACTCACCAGAGTTGACTTGCGGCTCGTCGCCGGCGATGCCAGGGATGGTGGAGAGCGTCGGGATTCGCCCTCCGGCGACCAAAAGAGCAGCAGATGGGCTCTACGAGACGCCCAGGCTCGCGCGCATTCATTGCGGCTAGCGGCGGCAGCTGGAGTGCCCTAGCGAGCGACCTGAGGCATGTTGTGGCTTCCTGGGGATGCTCGGAGGACGACTACGTGCTTGGTTTGGCCAGGCAGGGCTGCTAGCGACGGCGAGCTTCGTGGCGGCGACGGCGGGCTCCGGCCGAGGTGGGAACCACGGCTAGAGTTTGGAAGAGACGACGGGGAGAGGGGCGGAGGAAAGAGGGGCTCACAGGGAACTCGCGGAGCAGGCTAGTGATCTCGGGGAAGGCCGGACGGCGATGTACGGGCGGCGGCGATCTCGGACAACCGAGGGGGAAAACGGCGGCGTTGGAGGTGCCACGGGGCTTCTGGCACCGCGTGGCTCGGTGGAGAGGACGACGACGTCGTGGTGGAGCTCGGGGGCACGTCAGTGAGGCGATAGGTGGATGGTGGCCGTGGCTACGGTGAGCGGCAGCGACGGCTGCGCTCGGGAGGAGAGCAGAGAGGGGAGTGGAGAGACCTGCGAGGAGGGAGAAGGTGCAGAGGGTCGAGGGGGGGTGCGTGGCGCCCTCGGGTGCCTCCAGCGGATAGCAGGCAAGCAGGAGGTGGCCGGCGTGTGGTCGCGGGCGCCGGGCACGCGCCCATCGTCCTCCTGGCACCAGCTGGAAGAAGACAAGGGAAGGAGGTGTGCTGGGCCACCGCTGGGCCGCCAGGTTTGCTTTCTCCCTCTCTCTCTGCTTTCTATTTTTTTATGTTTTCTGTTTCTTTTGTCTGTTTTTGATTTAGTTAAAATACTAAATCACTTCCAAAACTCCTGAAAATAGTTTTGGGCACCTTTTGAATTATTTCCAACAGCCCTCAAATCATTTCAGAATAATTTGAGAATTTAGAATAATTATAGCATTTAAATGCCCAAATTCAAATACTTTATGATTTAATCCAATGATCCAAAATATTCCACAAGAATGTTCACTATTTTTGGTTTGGAGTCAAAGCCATGCCAAAATTATCAAACATTGATGAAGGCATTTTGGGTTCATTCAAAACATTTGAATTTGACCCTAGTTGAGTTCATTTGGTGCTAGGGTTTGTTCATCCCCATTTCAGCTTACGTAAAATTCAAATTTGATGCAACAGACAAGTGCTAGCCTAGTGCAATGTAAAGCTAGGGATGTGACAACTCACCCCCACTAAATAAGAATCTCGTCCCGAGATTCAAGCGTAGGGTAAGATGAAGGGGGGTGTCGGTGTCAAAACCGGCGGATCTCGGTTAGGGGGTCCCGAACTGTGCGTCTAGGCGGATGGTAACAGGAGACATGGGACACGATGTTTTTCCCTAGGTTTGGGCCCTCTCAATGGAGGTAAAACCCTACTCCTGCTTGATTAATATTGATGATATGGGTAGTACAAGAGTAGATCTACCACGAGATCAGAGAGGCTAATCCTGTCACGCCCAATATGCGACCCTATCCAAAAGGAACTCGAAGGTCCCACCAAGGATAGACCCGCATATTGAAACGCTTTTGCAAGGTGGATATCATTACATCAACTTTACATAATAGATGGGGATACATACATAAGGCAAAAATGCCACAAGAATACATCAGCAACATATACAAGACCATCATCCGACTACGGATGAAACATAAATGAAGCTCAAACGACATCTCCACCACTGCTAGCCCAGGCTGCCGACCTGGAACCTATCCCCTGATCGAAGAAGAAGCAGAAGAAGAACTCCAATACAAGCAAACATCGCTCTCGCGTCATGATCATCGCAAACCTGTACCTGCAACGTGCAGCATCTTATTCAGGATCTCGGTGCTCCCAAAAGTTGTGAGCGACTCCAGGAACAAGACTCTGCCACCTCTGTGCACAACCTTTTTCGACAAAGTTTTCTTGGGGGTAAGGGTATTGTAAATAGAGATAGATGTTTCGTCCGGCTCTGAGAAACAATTTGGCAACCCCGCTCTTCCCTTTGCCTCTTCCACATCTACTACGCTGGTTCAAATCCAGCTCGGCCCAAACCAAAAATCTAGGGCTTCATGAGTATGAACTAAATCCTTTTGTTTTTCTTCCATAAAATAAAATGCAATCTAAAAGATCATAAATCTGATGATGATAAGAAGATCAAAGATTATAAAAAGAGAGAATCTCATCATACAAAGAAGAAGAAAGCAGATAAGAAGAAGCCAGTGAATAAGAAGAAGAAGCGCCTGAGCGGGCAAAGTAGGTTGACCCGTCCCGAGGGGGAGGGAACAAACGGGCAATTGAACACCATAGGGCACAAACGAATCGCCAGTAACGACCTGCTACTGTCAGCAAGTGCACTATTATTTACTTCACCGCGTACTTAAAGAATTGTTGGTAGCAAAGAACAACACCTGATAGAAAGGATGCTTTGGGGGGTGGGGCAATAAGCTTGCTTCTTCACAAGCTTATCCCCGCCCCCTTTCCTGCCCGTCCCGACCGGCAGCAGTTGGGTCTCCCCATCTCTCCTCAACTTCCCCGGTCTTCGGGCGTAAGAACCTGCCCTTGGGAGGGGAACAACAACTGGAAACGGTTGCTAATACCCCGTAGGCTGAGGAGCAAAAGGAGAAATCCGCCCAAGGAGGGGCTCTCTACTGCGGTGACGATACTGTAGGGGAGGTCCTGCGAAAGAGATAAATGAAAGAAAAAGAAGATCGAAATGAACTGATAGAGTCAGATGATGTCACTAGCTTCAATGAAAGGACTAACGAGAGCACTAGACATCAACACCGTGGGGCCATTCCGGATAATGAGTTTCGCGCAGCGGTTTCGAAGACTGAAGCTCGTTTAATTGAATCTCCTGCTCCAAGTAGAATTTCCAGGCGTTCCGTATACGAACCTCTTCAAACAGGGCTTTCTTCGTGAATCTCCGCTATTTGAATATTGAACATCATAACCACGAACAGAGGTCAACATTTCTTTGCAATGAACGTTTATTAGGTCTGGAAAACCTTGTTAGGTGCACTCGTAGGTGAGCTGTGAAAACACTTCCTGATGTCGAATTCCAAAAACCAGCGAGAGGTTCCCCACTCTTCTTTGATCCGTCTGAGGGCCGAGTGGCAGCCTCGAGGTTTTACTACAATTAATTGAAATGCGTTTGGATAATATCCTTTTTATATTGGGTATGGCTTCAAC